>JACXIL010000176.1:13223-86624 GCA_014737365.1 Bombus soroeensis | reverse complement strand
GTAGGCACAAAATTCGACATTTTCAAATTCTACTAAAACCTATGTTGTTGCACTAAACTTGTATCGCAAACAGTTGAAAATCTTTAGCAGATGTCAAAACAAAGAAATGGCGTCAATGACGCGTATTGAAGTTAGCTACATTAAAAGTTATCGCCACATATGGGCAAATTCCGGTTTCATATTTACAGACCTGGTATTATGCAGCGAGCATGCGTGATGATCTTTGTTATTTTTGTCATTCTTAGATGCGTTATTACTTTTTACGAGGATGTCAAGAAACAATTTGAAATTAGATGATGTATTAAATGATAATAATAGTAATAATGTGTTCGGATGTCTTGAAAAATTATATAAGAACTTCGACTGAATAGTCTTAGTCCAACTTAGACTGCGACAAAGAAAACGGATTATATTGGGTTGGCAACTAAGTGGTTGCGGATTTTGTCATTAGCACTCAATGACACAATCCGCAACCACTTAGTTGCCAACCCAATAAAATCAATCTTCACACTATTAGCCAAAATATCCAAACAGCTTATTTTTTATGTATCACAAATCAAGCTTCTCTTCGCGAATGTATTGCATAACAAAATCTTAAAGAAAATCGACATTCTTCGGCATTTTCTGGCATGAAATTAATTATAAACTGCATAGAAGTGGACATTGTATCACTAAGAGAACGTCCTGAAATATTATTCAGTTGATAATTACTAAATCGCGTCATACATGTATGCATCAGCTTGCTAAGTCGAACATATCCTATATTCCAGAATAAATCATGTTACACCATTCACTATAATCGGATCGTTCCTAAATAGTCTTTAAAATATTTATTCCTGTGCTATCAAGCATATCATTTATGCTTTTTTTTTTAACAATGACTCCCAACCTTTTACCAGTTCCAAATATATACGTTTCATTCCTAATGATTTTCCGAACCATATTGTATAAAAATTACTAATTATTTTAATTCATAAAAAAAAAAATAAAAACTTACAATTTTTCCCAATTTGGGGTATTTTGATGGCTAATTTGTCTGGTTTATGACAAAGTTCGAAGAAATAGTTAAACAACGAACATGGTTCGATGTAACATGTGCAAAATTGGCATTGCCTATCACCGGGTGAGCAGAGTCGAGGACTATTATTTCCTTGCAAGTTTTATCAAGCTGAAGTGGATATTGCGTATAATTATAGATCCATGTGGGCTGCAGCGCACTGAGCTGATTCTATTTTATTTTCTTCAGTCAAACCGTTCCATTTAAAACGAAATATGTATCGGTATTGGGTTAGACGCACATATACAAATTTACGGTCGATAGGAATTCGCTGATAATATCGACGAATCTTGCACGAGGCCACAATTGCAGCCGGAAACTATTATCTCGAGTGTTTTTTATGCATTGGTATTCAGCTGCCATCGCCGAAAAAGTTGCTGGTTGGCTACCGGCGACCGGGGATTGTTGCATGTCTAATCCGATAAAAATATTTCGTTTCAAAAGAAATAATGTAATTTGAGACGAATAAAACAACTTAGCTCTGCGCTGCACGCACAAAGTTGTCACTGCTCCCAATGACCGCTTCAAACCTGGCAAAGTTCGAAAAAAGGAAAAAATAGTTCGTGAAACTGTTCACGCAGTGATGGGCAATGCCAATTTTGTTCACATTACAGCGGTCCATGTTCAGCATTCAACTATTATTTTGCACTTTGCCAAGTGGCGAGCGGTGTGTGATGCTGACATTGCATTGTCCGTGCAAAGCAGACTTTGTATATTCTGCAGACTTCGTCCGTAACGTATATAAATATATTAAAATTGCATTGTTATATTTAAATGGAGATATAAACTTCAAAATAATGTAAATCGCATAAAAATGATATATCTTCTTTTGCAGGGAAAATATTGGCTCTCCAAAACGACGAATTTATAGAAGCAGTTTACAAGAAAATACTACTAGTGAAATTCTCAGCAGTAAGTGTCTCTGATTTTTCATATAACGATTATTACAATTAGAATATTGAACTAACACATATATCACTGTCCTCAACATTAAAATGAATTTTACAATTAAATTGAATGTGCGCATAAGAAATACACTTATATGTATATTTAAGTACTGATAAAATAGGTAAATATCAAGAGTACTATCTTAGGTGCAAAGTATTTTCTTTATAGATAACAAATTTAACATACATAAAATGTTGGATTTATTTTGTTACAGAAACAACGACAACGAAGACCACGACTACATCGAATACCCAGATTACAACGACTGATTCAAAGAAGAACGAAACAAGTAAGTATTTTTCATACTGTTATGCCATTTTTTATACACAATCATGAGCTTTTCACTTTTACATTGAGAATATTCGGCTTTTTCAATAATATATAAACGTGCAAATATAAAAATATGTATTATACATAGTGTTGGTTGAAACATTTCATCTACACTTTTATATCTTTACACTTGTCTTTAAATGTTTATATTCAGATAACTTCAAACCTTTTACAATCGTATCTAAAATTCAAAATTTTCACAAATAGTGAAGGTGATGAAGAGTGACGGTTCAGAGTTATAACAGAGACTGAGACTGTGACTGAGACTGTCAAGGGCTGATTTTAGAAGCTTTATATACTATGGGTTTGGTCCTATGGAGGGGGTGTCGCCGGGGCCCAGGTCAGAGATGGCCATGATGTTACTGTTTTCATCTCCTTTTTGTCTTTTATTTGGAAGAATTTTACAATCAATTCTCATTGAGAATTATAAGTGTAGTATCTTTCGATGTGTGGTTCTTCCCACTCCTTTACTCATTTAGTTTTTACGTCACCAAAGCATACTCTCTCACTTACACTCTCTCTCTCTTTCTCTTTTCCCCAGCACTCTTAAGACTCTTAGTTTATTCCTTAGGTTCTAACCTAAATATATAGACAAGGGTATATTCCCCTTTTCCGATACTACATGAGTAAATTATTCTGGCGTGGTACTATAACGTGTATAATAGGTGATGTTTGATTCTAGCTGAATCTAATGTTTAAATCTAGAGGATAGTGTCTTTTTAGTCTGCGGATCTGATCCGTCGTGTCAAGTAATTGAGTAACTAATGGGTTTTGGCGGTGTTAACTCTTATGTTATACCTGTTACTGAATTTGGACATTTCTTCTTTAACTGTAGGTATCTTAACCCTTTCGCTTCAGTGTGCGTGGTTGCTGTATGTACGTTTTCCTAAGTGTCACGACCGCTCGCGAAGAAAACGCGTCAGCGAGAGCCGTTCCCCTATTTCGATTAAGAGAACAGAGGTAGTTCAATTGATTTTAACACTGAATTAACATAAAATGTCTATTTCCAACTATATTTAAAATTATAATCAAAACGTTACAAATGATTTAACAATATACAGTTAGTTTATTACAGTAATTTGACTTTATGATATTTCTCGATATAGTTGTTGGACTAAGCGACCTGATTTTATTCGTTTAAATCTCTCGTGGTATTTCGTTTGACTTCTCAAATGAGACTGATTGCCCCTCGATCCTTCCCTTTGTCTTCTCCTGGAGACGACCCCCACCACGCCAGGATCACGCCATCGTTCGCGCCTGTGATCACATATGCTACCTTCTTTGTATGGGTAAATAACGGCCAAATCGAAGTTTCCAGAACTCGCTGCTTGACTGATTATGCGTTTGTCGCCACGTTGTGTATATTTTGCCGTTCGTGTCAGGCGATCTATCGGCGATACCCAGAGAGACGGTTAGTAATACGACCTATAGTAAGCCTCAGGGCGTAACACTAAGTCTTAAACAACAATAATTCTTGTAAGAACCGTGTATGAAATATCGTTTCACTGTCAATGGATTTAACAGATTTTTTAGCACGAAACAATATACGATCGTTTGGATGTTTGAAATATATTGCGTAAAACGTTATGATGTTTCAACAATAAGTAACTTTTAAGAAATGTTCTGCCGATAAGGAAAAAATATATTATTGACTACAGATGGCATCGGTGTATGCCCGATATATGGGGTGCCAAACCCAGGTCATGTCGTTTTCACGTAACAGAAAGAAAAAAAGAACGAGGTTTTATAAGTAGAGGAATGAGCAATAGCCCATTCGTATGCTTTATTAACTGCAGATTACAAACTGAGGTTACTGACTAAAGGACCGGGGTTTTTATTCCTTCATTATGACTCACATATCTTATGGGTGGGAATCTGGCTGTTGTCTTTTCTCTTAGTTATCGTAATACTAGGTGTTATCGACATATCCGATGTCAGCGGATGCCTGACTTTTGGGTGGTCGTTACATCGTGGATGTCGTCTATAAACGACGCTCGTACCCACAGGTCATCTCGCGAGTCTATAAGCGGCACCCGAAGCAAAAGGGTTAAGGTAGCGATGTATTGTTTCGTTGGTAACATACCAAGGTGCATCTATTAAGCATCTTAGACTTTTCGATTGGAATCGTTGAAGAACTTCTATGTTGAAACTACTTGCTGTTCCACATTGTTGGATCCCATAGGTCCAAACAGGTTTTAATATTCCTTTTTAATATTCCTTATATAGCATTATTTTACTCTGCACGCTTAAGTTGGAACGTCTGTCAATGAGCCAGTAGAATTTTTTAAATTTGATTTAAGTTGTTTGGCTTTATCTACGATCTTGTCGTTTACTGTTTTCTGACACTGGGACGCTTTCTGTGTTGGTCGTCGTCTCGATGGCCTGCGGAATGTTCGTTACCACCTTGGTTTTTCTATCGCGTGTAGAGGATGGTTGGTCGTGTGGTAGTTTAACCTCTTGTCCTACCCGTTAACTCCCGATTGCTCCGGCCACAATAAACAAGAAGATCGGTCACGCGTTGAGCCATTTAGCTGTTTAGCCGTGTGCTTGCACAAATTGTATGCGTCTTATGACATGTATATTTCGGCGCAACGACAGGAATTATGAAATAATAAATACGTTTGAGCACAACTAATGCTTTCAAGATGTCTGGGAAGTAATTATGATCGATTCATCAATGAAAAAAAATGATTTATTATTTGAAAGTGGATAACGTATCAATTTGTAAATTAATACTTAGTTTAAATTAATAATGATTTGAGGAAACTCGTAGAAAATTAGTAATCTTCAACTGTGTGATATTTTTCGAAACAATGGAACACAATGAGAAACACAATATCGCTACCATCGCTATCGTTATCAAAAGGATCTACCGAATCACTATCCGCAATAATAACACACTTCTCACTACTGTCATCAATATTAAATTTTCTTTTTGCTGACACGATAGGTATAAGGGTTGTTTAATTCTTTTAAACAACCTTCTTCTTTTTTTGTCTCGAATAAAATACCACGAGCCAGGCTCGTATTGTTTAAGTTCGGTCCGAACGAAGTACCACGAGTAAGGCTCGTGCTTATTGCTTTTGACCCAAATTTCTTACCACGAGTTTCACTCGTTGTTGTAGGTCAAGGGGTTCAGTGACGAGATTGCTCGATGTTCTTTTTTTTCTTTTTATTTTATTTGCATGCACATTACGATCAATTCTCTCACTGAGAATTTTAAGTAAGTTTTTCTGGCGTGGTACTGTGACATAGTTAATTATTTATAACATTGTTTGATTCTAGCTGAATCTAGTGCTTAGATCTAAAGGATAGTGCCTTTTTAGCCTGCGGATCTGGTCCGACGTATTAAGTAATTGAGTAACTAGAGGCTTTTGGTTGTTGTTAACTCATATGCTATATCTATTACTGCATTTTGATATTTCTTCTTTGACTGTGGGCATCTTGAGGTTGCGATGTATCGTTTCGTTGGTAACATACCAAAGTGCATCCCTTAGGGATCTTAGAGTTTTCGATTGGAATCGTTGCAAAATTTCTATGTTGGAATTACTTGCTCTTCCCCATAGTTGGATCCCATAGGTGCAGACAGAACTCGATGTTGAAACCGTCAAATATATTTTAAAATAATTATAAATACAGAGTCCACTGTAGATTGCTCGATACGGGTCGTTTAAAGAATATTCGCTAAGACGCGCGGCACTAACTGATTCGTTAAAGATCGTGTGTTGATCGCTAATAAAATCGCTCGAGACTGAGACTGAAAAACTGATCGCCTTACGATCTTGTTCGTTTATTTATACTGGTCAAGGGAGTACCGGAAAGTTTCCATTCGCCTTTGTTTGACAGTTACACGTAGCGGCGACTTTTTTTACCCTGAGTTGGTTTATTATTACATTATGTCTATTCTAACGATGTTGGTACTCTGAGACAAAACAACAACGTGGCTCGAATTGTCCTCCAGCCCATGTGCCGCTACACGCTAATTTATGGCTAGGTGACAATTGAGTGAGCTTAAAAGCCCTGCATATGTATGCGAGGCAGCGAGAAATGTCTATTATAAATTATAAATTATAGTGTAGTGGGTCACACATGTATTTTACAACATAGGTAATACTAAATGGGTTTATATTATTTTATCTCAACGTTATAAGCAGACATACAATAGTAAAAACATAACAATTCAATATTATAAACTTAACATAATTATTTCCTTTTTTCATGTTATTTTTAAAACATGTTAGACAGAGTGCCGGCTGGCCCTTACGACGATCACAATATGTCGTTACTTTTTTGGCTTTTTTCGCGGCATACTCTCTACCTTTTATTTTAGAAACGCGTTTATAACATTCTTTACACCGCCGTCTCGTTTCTCTCGCGGGCCCTTGGTACGACTGCAGATAATGTGAATGTTTTTTGGGCAGCGCTTCAGTTTCACTTGGAATTTCTTCTCTGTGGGGATTCATTATATTTAAATTTAAAAGGTGGCGAATAATTTCTTTGCGAAATTTTAAAATGTTCATACTTTTAGTACCCCATTTTCTATGTACGTACCACGCATTTACGAGGCAAGTCCCGCATATTTATTCTATTACAATTTTTTTATACTATTTTATGGTTCTGCGCAAACTACTATAATTGGATGGCATCTGATCGGGTAGATCAACCCCCTTTTTAGCATCATTATAAAAAAAAAACAATGTCTGGCTATAAGTTACTATTTTTCCCCTAAACAGTAACACACCTGTGATTTTTTGAAGTAGCTAGCATACATACTGAGAAAAATCGAGAAGAGTACAAAATTAGGGCCAAAGCTATTATTAGATATTTTTTAAAGACCAATCATTTTGACTGGTTTTGGGAAAGATTTTCTGAAAAATTTTGGAAAAGATTTGATCGAAGATTCCGTCATAATTTAATATTTTAAAACATTGTATGCATACATACGTTTAAATTTTGTAATAGATGCATTTTTCGCATATTTTAAGCTTACTATCATCTACAGTCATTAAACTTCGTATTATAAATAATCAGAGAGTTTGAAAAACTCCGAAGTTACCGTTATTACAAACATTTTTACATTATTTCATTAATTCATTAAAATTTTTGTGAGTCGATTAGTTTCATTGAATCTGCCATTTTAAATCTCGAAATCCTTGACCTCGAAAACCCCTAGATTTACTATTTTCACAAACATTTTTATGTTTTTGATTAATTTTGTAATATATAAAAGCTTTTCCTAATTTTTTGCAAAATTAAGAAGTTAGCGAAATTTTTTGAAGGGCTTTGAATATTATTGTTGAAAATGACAACGTGAGTTCGCGCTCGCCATCTATATGCAGACGCGCTAGTTACAATAAATAGTAACTAGAAGATATTACTAGATACAATCGCTAGACTTAATCTATAGTTTTAAGACTTTCTCTTTTGTCTTTGTCCCTAGTCCATGTAGAAGTGTGCAATAAAGGATTTTTTTTTTTTTTTTAAAGAATAAAGTAATAACTATTGCGATTCTACCTCTGAATATAGAAATAACAACATTTATTGTATTTATAACGTGTTCGAAAAGGTTTCAGACAAATTCGTTTACTCAGGAATTATACTGAAACAATGCATTCTTTCATGTAATTTTGTACCACTATATGTGTCCTGTGCACAGGAAAAAGCAATTTTATTAATTAGACAGAAATTCATTAATAATTATTTTCTTCGACCATAAAATTCACCATTATAATACATATTTAGGCATTGTTAATGTCGACAATTAAAACAGAATTGTATAAAGTCATACAAAAAAATTATATTGTTGTAATTGATAGAAAAAGCAAATTACTGTAACGGATAAAAGTTAATCCACCTTTAATAATAAACTTTACATAAGAAATTACATTTACCGCAACCACAAATCAAGTAAACGTCCTAATCTCACGATTTTCAATACTTAAGCGGCGCCTTTTACATGATCTTTTTTCCCTGGTGAAAATCATCGGCCATTTGGACCAATTTCACTGATAACTCGTTGATATAGAAACTCGTCAAAAAGAAGTCCTGAACAACTCCGATTTCGAATTCGAAACAAACAACAAAACAAAAGGGTACAACAATAGTGAGTCCATACTCTGCCCTTTGCTGCCAGCCATCAGAACTTTGCCACTTGCTAGATTTATTTGTTTATTGGAAAATTTTATATCACAAAAAATGGAATATATTAAGTTGCTTACAATACAAGTTTTAAATATACACAATTATTATAGTTGAAAATCGAAGGAGAAAAACTGATAAATAAATTCTTGTTGATTTTGTGATTTTAATTCCACTTTACGATTAAACAATATAAAACATCTTCAAAAAGGCGAAATATAGATTATTAATATGTACGTTATATGATATGTTAATAATTAATAAGCTTTGCTATTGTAGCAAATAGAATTCATACCCATCGATTTTATTAAAAGAGCGAATAATTTTAAAAATCTTCAGTGATCCTTGAATTCGCTGATCAACGACTGCAATTATAATACATTAATCGTCCATTAATTTGCCACTAATTTGCATATTTTGGTAAAATTACTGTTACTACAAATCAGTCAAATTATGCCGATACTTACGAGCGGCAGTAGATATTTTCGGTTCGATTCACGATTGTGGGACCCTTTCCTGCGAATCGGCGTGTCGTCACGCGACGATGGGCAGATGAGCAACGTGTACCACGGTTCACTTATAGTCTGCGTCCATGCACGTTCTCAAACACTGGCAAACCTAACCCACACCTGTTAACCGGTCACACGGACGATCAACGATGCGAGATGCACCTGCCATTACATTTATAAGTTTTGTTTGTGTTTCCACGACGATGCCGCACCCTCCTTCACTTAGAAGACGCCCTAGAAGGTGAGACCCTCTTCCTTCTTTTCCAATCGCTGTACAATCCACCTCTCTGCCAGTGTTCGAACGCGCTTTGACTAGCGTGCTTTCTCAGTTCCGATGAAACGTCTGAAAACCGATTGAAGAATCGTTTGAATCGCTACTTTCTGAATCTGAAACGAAAGTTGGGCCATTAAGCGATACTGTGAAGGTGGGAAAGTTAGAGACTAGACCGTGTCGTTTGTTTCGCTTTTTGAATACAATGGTGTACAGGATTGGTGAGCAAGTGGTTGTAAGGGCACACGTGTTCGCGATGTTCTCTACTGTGGGAAACTGTGACTGTGGCTTTTGACCGATCGTCACGTGTGTACTCGACGAATTTCGAACGAAACTGAGCGATTTCGAAAGGTAGACGTAGAAGGGTGACTCGTAGTTGAAATTCGCAACTTTGGGCCGAAAACGTAAACAAGCTCGCGCAGCGAGTCATTCGCACGACTTGTGTAGTACGATGATCGGGCCAATCGTAAATATTACGGGCATCGCTCGTGGTACGACGTGGTATGCCCGTAATATTTACTTTTGGCCCGATCATCTACTATGGAGACTATGCCCGTAATATTTACTTTTGGCCCGATCATCTACTATGGGGCTATGCCCGTAATATTTACTTTTGGCCCGATCATCTACTATGGGGCTATGCCCGTAAAATTTACTTTTGGCCCGATCATCTACTATGGGGGCTATGCCCGTAATATTTACTTTTGGCCCGATCATCCACTATGGGGGCTATGCCCGTAATATTAACTTTTGGCCCGATCATCCACTATGGGGGCTATGCCCGTAATATTTACTTTTGGCCCGATCATCTACTATGGGGGCTATGCCCGTAATATTTACGTTTGGCCCGATCATCGTACTACGGGCTATGCCCGTAGTTGTAGGTTAAGGGATTAATCACTTTCTCGTGATTCGCATATAACAGGAGAGATAATAAAAAGCGGTGGTCGGATCCCAGTGACCTTGAGAAAAATAAAATTCTGTCGACATTAAGGGCGACGTCGCATTGTGCGTATATTAACTTGACTCGTGAGTATTAGATTAGATTTGGGTTTTTCTTTACTCTCTGGCCACATACAGAATGCATTTGTATGCTAAAATTATTATTCTTTCTGTTATTCGTACGTTATAACAAAGTGATTAAAAAAACATCCCGCTTAAATCAGTGAAAGTATTTTCGATAAGTAACGAGGTATTTCATTTTTTTCAAAGTTATTGCGGAGCGACCGCCCACTTTTATTATTTTTCTGTTATATGTGCATCGCGACAAAGTGATTGAAAAATCAAATTTATGACGCAGTAGCTTTTCGACAAGTTTGTCAGAAATTGTCGATTCTGTGTGAATGGAGATTTAAAAATATAATTCTTTAAAATGTTCATGAAAAGCTTTACTTACAGACACTCTAAAGTTCGTGCAATTAGCAACATAAAGAAATTGAATCCTTTGTAAAAATATTATAGCTCCTATATATTCGCGCATTTTTGGCAGTCTGTTACTAGAAAACAACAGAACGCAAAAAATGTTACTATTAGATTCGCATAAAACCATTGAATTAATGTATGGATTTATCTGTTATTAATTTACGAATTGTATTTTGCAATGAAATATACAATTCGTCGATGTACATGTCGATTTGAAATATCATCGCTTGAATTAACATCGATGATCTTTTTTATCTATTTCAAAAAAACTTTTTCATCTTAGTATAAAATTCAAAATAGTTTTAATGTAATACTATCAAGATTGCCACATACGAATACCAATTTTATTATTCTATGTTAGTTCTTAATGTTTATAACGAAACTTTTATTTTTTAAAAAGCGAAAATATAGGAACAAGATAATTAATAATTTTTTAGTTTAATTTGAAAATCGGGGATCAATAATTGTCACGCATAAACCGTTTGTGACTAATATAACGATGTACTAAATAAAATAAGATTAGCTATATTATAATTATAAGATTATTATTATGTATATTTATAAAAAATGTATATACGGTATAAGTATATGGGGTTAAAAATTAATTTTGAAGCAGCAGAATATTCTACGATAAACAGCTATAATAATTATAAAAGATCTATAAAAGTCATTTTATCCGTAATTTTGTGATCAAATTAAATTTCATAAAAAATAACCCAATGTCCGAATATTTCTGAGCGATAGCGCATTTACAAGAATAGTAGGACTTTTGGAATTGTGTTAATACTTTCTGCAGCGAAAGAGCAAAAAGAAGAAAATTGGAACAATGTTTTATTCTGTATGAATGGCGTTTGTTGCATGCGATACTTTCGATAATTAACGTTAAAGATAAAACAAGAAACTGATTTGTCTCAATCGAATTCTCGCATTGCAATTTACTCGCATAACTCAGGCGCTTCGCTTTACAATTAAACGCATCGCACGTTGAATTACGTAATTCAGGTCGGAGCTATTGAATTGATCGGTGATTGAAAACGGATATGCTTCTTCGAACACGATGCTAAAACAATTCTAACTTTAACGATCGCTGTGTGAAACAGGTGCCAATAGCTTCCCCGTAATCGTCAAAAAAATATGAGTGTGATATTTATAAGAGTCAAGTAGACATAAACACATGCTTTTAAGTCAAACATAAGGAAGTTTCTTTCTAAATTTCAGATTAAGCAAAGATTCATATTTCTAGTTATAATTTAATACTAACAATATAGTGACTCACGAAAATATCTCCAATACTTATAGAAGTCTGAATATATTATGTGTATTATACAAAACATTTTGGAATTTCATTAGCACTCTAATGATGTCCATGTGCCATGGTTTTATTGGTACATTAATAGTGGAGAATTTAAGCTTTAGGTGTGAAGCTAATAATCATTCTGTAGCATCTAAACTCAAGCAAATAACAATTAAAATTTCACGATTCCTTTATTGCAAAGTTTTACATATTGCACATTCATATAATATAATGAGCATAATAAAAAAATATGTAATCATGAATTCTAAGAGCTTAAATAAGTATTACTTTAAAATTTCTAACTTTCGTATGTGCAAATTGCTTTATTGTTTCATCATATGATAACGATCTAGTTCTGTTATTTTCAGTTGACAGAATAATTCAAAAGTTCAGTCGTTTTTTGGACGTAGTTATTCTATATTTATTTTTTATTATTGATAATTTGGAGATGGCTCTCTCTTTGATTTCCAAGTATTGTAGTAATACAAATAAAAGGTATTGTTAAAATTCTTTTAATACAATTGTCAAATTTCAGAAGACATGTAATAATTTTTTGTCAGCAATTAATTTTACATTGTAGTACATGTCAGTTAATTATTTTCATTTTGGTTAGTTTCAGCTTTTGCGAGCTTAAGATATTTATTAAGTTGACTACATTCGAATTTTAACTTGTCAGCAAGATTTGCATTGTAGGATGACAGTGTTATTGATACTCTTTTCATTAATACTGTTATTTTCCAAATCAAAAGGAAATTGAAATCTGTTTGCATATTCCGCATACATTTCACTTCTTCTATTTAATTCCTAAAATAAAATGTCCAAAAATTGATTAACTACTTTTATGTGAAATTCGTGTTTGCTCTTAGATTGTTCGGATCCTTTTTCATTATCAGAATATTTTTTAATTGCTACACGTTTGTTAACATTATTATAATTGACATTTATTTCATCGCGTATACTCCATGCTTCTTTTTCGTATTCAAGAAATTTTTCATTAACATTTGTTCTAAGATCGTTTGCAGACAAAATTAATGAAATTAAGTCTGGAATTTGTAATTTTTTATTAGCTTTATTAAAGATGTTCTAAAATATCTTCCATATCGGAGTTAATATAGCATGTTCTAACTTTACAAATTTTTTAAATAAATATTTTGCTATTAGATTAAAATCAATTTTTTCTTCAGATTCCTCAAAAATAAATTTTAAAGTCTTCAAAATATCGTCATATCCAAATTTTAATGATTTCATAGCATCATAATGTGATCGTCTCACTTCATTCAAATTTTCCAACGTGAATTAAAATTTATTTGTGTTTAATATACATCAACCGCGCGGAGTGAGCTGAAATCCGACTTTCCGTGACCAAAAATTTAACATTTCAAATTTAAAATTAAAAAAGATTCTTTTTCCTATGAAGTGGCAACTATCCAAAGTTTAAAAATCCAAAATATTATTCATTTTTGATAATTCTGTAATCGAAGATAATGCTCTAAAATAAAAATTCTGAAATTTGAAGTGAAACTAAATGTTTCAATTATGATGACTTTTAATTACAATTTTATACGTATCAATACGTGTACTTTAATTATTTAATCGTGACGTAAGCGTGTTTCCATTCACACATTGACGATCCAATGTTTATAACAGTTTAAACTTTGAGTAGGGTTTTAAAGATGTTAACAAGTATTAGACTTAAATTATGAAATTTTTCACGTGAGATTTAGGCAATTATTATTATAAAATCGTATAAATGTTAAGTGCAACCGCTTTTAAACGAACTTTTAAATTTATATGTATGCAAATTAATAGGAGTGCGCGGTATTTTGACGTCTGGACGAATTCGGAACGCGTGTGTTGTATCGTTAGGTATTGGCTGTTTGTTTGTAATCGAATACTCGATTTATTCTGGAGGCAAATAATGTTTGACTTTGGTTATACGTTTTGTATTTCTATTCTATTGAAAAGAGGACAAATATACGTACAAACAAGCGTCGAAATATCGTAAATTGTTGAGTTTTTCATCTTCGATCAGTTTTATGCAATTTTACTTAATTTTCGTTATTCGCGTTCACCAAAAACACGTATTTCGACTGTGTATTAATGTGCTTAGTTTGAATTGTACATATTTGTACATGATTCCATACTCTGTATGTAGTATATTTGCTGTTATTTATTTATTCAGAGGTAGGATCACAATAGCTATTATTTTATTCTTTTGATAACTGTATTATCACGTAAGCAATTATTATATATCGATGAATCATCGATCACGCACTTTTTTTTGTTTTTAGGTTATCTTCTGCGCTCTTTAATATTATTACTATTAATAATATTTTCAGTAAAAATAATAACTAATTATTGAAGCTGGGCCCATAACCTGTTGTTATTTCTTTATTCAGTGGTAGGATCACAATAGCTATTATTTTATTCTTTTAATAACTGTATTATCACGTAAGCAATTATTATATATTCGATAAAACGCCCTTATGATATTCAACACTGAATCATCGATCACGCACTTTTTGTTTTTAGGTTATCTTCTGCGCTCCTTAATATTATTACTATTAATAATATTTTCAATAAAAATAATAACTAATTATTGAACCTGGGCCCATACCCTGTTGTCATTTCTTTATTCAATGGTAGGATCACAATAGCTATTATTTTATTCTTTGGATAAGTCTATCACACCGTTCTGAGCCGAAAAACCTTTATTGCACATTCCTACATGAACTAGTGATAAAAACAAAAGAACATCTTAGATCTATCGATTGTATCTAGTACTATCTTCTAGTTACTATTTTTTGTAACTAGCACGTCTGCATATAGATGGCGAGCGCGATCTCACGTTGTCATTTTCAACAATATTTATAGTAGGTGCCTAGTTAGTTTGTAGTAAAATTTACTATAATTGTCTTGAATAATTTTATACAGTAATGTCTGAATTCTTCTTTGCACAAGACTATTTTATCCGGAAATGTTTTATGAATTAAATATTTTTATTTTTGGAGATAAGCCCTTCAAAGACAAGGATCTTTACAATATATAGCTGGGTGAAAAGGATCTGAATAACTATATTTGATTGCTTGGACAATTTAGAGTCAGGATCAGATTAATAACTTATTCAATATAATTATAATAAATATATGTATATATATATATTATATTACTCTTTATTATATTGCTTATCAAAAATTAAATTTCATTATATTGGTTATTCTTAATCTCATTATGGATTACTACAATATTTGTTAAATATATTTTACCAAAAAAGATAAAAATGCTGACGTTTATCATTTTGGCCCCGAAAAACAGCAGCTCGCCAGTCCACTGCATCCGCTGCGGGATGAAACAAAAAAAGTACAAATAGTTTCTGAACTACGTCTAAATAATTAATCTACTGCTTCTATGCGCCTACTAAGTTGAGAGAATGAGCAGCACACGGCAGAAAATCCGCATATTTATTTTTAGTTTTTATAAGTGTTTCTAACCCACGCATATTTTTTGGGTTGTCAAAACTTTGTCAGTTGTTCAGTGATCACACGTAATTCGATAAAATAATATAAAATAGAAATTGTGCATCCATTATTTCCTTATAAAACGAAAGAAACTTTTCTGACTTAATATATATAGATTTTCAGATTGCTTGCACATTTCAGCAACGTAATCATGGCAGTTGTGCTATATTACAATGCTAATCTACATTATTACAAAGAGGGAAGCTCTTCTTCTGTTTGTTCGAGGCCATTTCAGAAATTATTCTATCGATTTGCATAATTCTTTCACCGTTGGAATTTACATTTCTTCCAGATGGACATGGGCTATAGCGAAAATGAAATAAAATATATTTTATCACGCTTACTCATCAGAGAACACAGCAGTGAGCATAAATGCGACACGAGTCGGATTAACGAAGCTGAAGCTTAGTTTCCATCGCCTGGTTATATCGATTTCTATGACAAGCGACAGTAAATCGCGCACGTTCAGGAAGACAGTTCATTGAAAGAGGGGATGGAACAACCATAGATATTGCGACCATAGATATCTAAACATAGAGTGGGTGAGCGAGCTGAAAAAGAATACGGTGTAGTATCGTAGAAAATTATCTACAATTTTTTCCGAACTATTTACAATTTATTTACAATAAATTGTAATTGACTGTACAGATATTAATTAGACAGAAAACGATGGTTATTTAACTTGAACTAAATACAAAATCGTACTTTAATTCAGACAGCTCTGCAATTAACTCGCAACTCTTTCTCTCAACAACGCTAACAACTCTCGCAACTCGACTCTTCGACTCGACTCTCTGACCCCCAATTCGTCCTTCTTCTCTAACGCTCCTTTTTTTCTTTTCGTAACCTTCCTTTGTTTATAATCTGAGTCACAAATTGACGAGGCTCTGTGACAGGGGAACTAGGTGACTTTAGTCACATAGGCTTTTTTCCATGTAAACAAACAACTGAAGGACAGACGACACTGTTTTTATACTTCGTTCGACTTTTATTAGGCCTTTTTGCTCACGATACTACAACAGCTGGATAGACCTCTTGTATTTTGTCTAATAATGTATGCACATTCGTATAGTAAATACATACGTAAATATAACACCGATGAACGAGAGGCGTGCATTAGTGTGCATGCCTGATTAGACAAGGACAGAAGACGCTCCTATGGAACGTTCTATTTCCACATAGCGTTCACTTACAGGTAAACACATATGCGTATTCTATCGTTGCAATTCTATGGTTGTGACGCTACAAAGTTGCTTTGCGTTGTACTAAAGATGACTCCAAGATTTTATTCAAAATTGTATCGATATATAATATTTAAGAGGAGAGTCACTCTCTAAGATGTTTCGTTTCGTTCGGATCAGAACAGTGGATGAATTTGCAATAGGAAAGTATATTGAAATAATTACAGGTTATTAATTCAATAATTAAACTTAACAAGTATAAGTTTATGCTGATTCAGGTGCTTACTCTCTTAGTGTTACTAGACAATGGAACGATAGGGAGCATATATTTATAGAAAAGGGACATTAGCAAAAAAATTAACCTTATAGCTTTGGTTAGAGGCTACATAAATAGAAATCTGTTTATCAGTTCCTTTGTTCCTAGACCTTGCAAGCCAAAACAAAATGTATACTCAAGGGTACAATAATATGCAGCGCTCCTTATTTAGAATATTTCTGCCTGATAGCAGTCTGCAAGTCATGGATATACATAAATAAAGATACAGAGTTTTTTTTGGACTAGTTACTTCAACAATACATATCAAAAAATAAATAAAGAAAAATATCAGTTTTCCTAGTTCTACGTGCAAGTCGCGAACAACAGCTGGTATGTACACGAAAGCCTGCTGTGCTAAGTGTTCAAATACTTTCGTGAGTCACTGTATATCTAAAAGAGAGCAATATTTGTACAGTGTAGTATGTCTTTCCTAAGTGTATTAAAACACTGGAAAAAATGGAACGCGATAATCGTGAGTTATCCGTGAACTTTTATATGATAAAACAACAATCTTGATAACGCGATATTTGTGGAACTTACATGGTACAGCGGTTAAACACATTGTGAATTGCCTTAAATACAGAGAGTCTCTTCTAATAATACTCTGAATGAAACAGTGACAGCAAACAAATGCTTAAAAAGCACGACGTTAGATAACAGAATTCAATATCTCCGTAGTACTTTCAATCTTAACATAGCCATAGATACCATAGATAACCACTAATAACCATAGATAAATTGCGTCTGCAATTGATGTGACGTTAAACCTATTATAAAATATTATACTATATAAATATAATATATAACAAATTAATGAATTGACGCGATAGTGACGATTGACAACCCCGTTTCGAGGATGAGATTTTTCAATTGTTCGCAATGCTTGACCGGCCTGGAGGAGACAAGTTCCTCGCAAATCTCGTCATTCAAGACAACGGACCCTCTGGTCAGCGACGAACAGCTGTCGAAACGCGTGCTACGTTCGAAATCCAAGAGAAAAGTCACGTGTGCCAGTCCCGGATCACGATTTGTAGCAATGGTTCGTTCCTTGCGCGCTTCGTGGAAACGAAACAAGAGCTGCAGACAGGGAACGAGGTTAGAGAGTCATGGAAAATCTAGAAAACGGCAGATGACGAAGAAAAGTGGCGAGGGAACTAGATTTGACGTTAGTTGTAGGTCGAAACGAGGCAAAGGCGTGACTTTCGCCAGACCTGTGACCAAAAATGTCCATTCAAAGTCTGGGATTCTCGCGGCAAATGTCGAAACAGGATTATCTAAAGGAAAGGAAAAAGATGGAAAGGGGAATAGCGAACTCAACCGGGAGGAGTTCGAACGCGAATACTATGAACAACTGGAAGCGCTGAAGTTCCTGATCGAGCCGCCAGCTTGCTTCAGGACCGACGAAACCAGACAGAACTTGGAAAACAAACTAAACACGTTGGACTTGAGGAGGATGAATACCGTTGCCATTCCGACCGCTGAATTTTCCGAACCCACTGCAGTTTTACGTAGCTGGGGTTACAGGCGAATGAAAAATTCTGTGCCCCATAGCAACGCTGCAACACTTCCAATAAAAAAATCTAATTTTAAAAAATTCTACTCCCACGCGATAGTCGATACGCGATCGAATATCGAGCGAAGTATGATCCATCTGTTCGATCGAGCGCCTATTTTGAAGAACAAAAGTGTTGAGGCTGTTCGTGGTGTCCTCTTCAACACCAATGAAAGTAAAACTGTTCGTTTCAAGGACGAACATGACAGAGAAATGCTAGATGAACAAGAGTTTATAAACAGGAATATGAACATGGAGGACGAGCAAGACAACACAAGATTGAGGAAAACGTCGAAGGACATGAAAAGTTGCGCGATGCTTGAGGGAACTGATGTGGTTAAAGAAATTGTCGGAGCTGACAGTTCGCTGAACGACAAATGGATGCAGGAAGATGACTGTTTTGACGAGAACTTCCATACTCTGTTTGATGTCGCTGTAACAAACGGTATGGTTTTAATTGATTATTCATGGGAAGGGCTTCATCTTATTTATCACATAGTTATATTATAAGTTTTTTTATTAACTTTATGCGTATGATATAATATTGTAATCTATGGAACAAGGAATAGAGAGTCTGCTATCTGAAGAAATATATCGGGAAAATTACGAGCAGAGTTTATTCTTTGTAATTTGAAGAGTCTTCTGCGATTTATTGAATAGTAAATCAAATATGCAATTAATAAAATACTAAATTTGTTAAGGATCTAGTATACCGGGCATTCGGAAAGGATTTGTCACCATAGTGTCATTTTATACTTCTCGGTGGGTGAAGATCTACAAAAGAAGTTGCCACTAAATTGACCTGAACTTCGAAATTCCAGATCAAATTTATTTTATTGCATCGTTATTCTACTCATCGCGAGGATAAAAGGCTTTGAGAAAAAATGTTAAAGTTCCATTAGTTTTCGAACTCACAGCAGCACACTCGAAGCATCATTATACATTCTATATCTTTCTCCTCTCTCCTTTCTTTCTTACTTTCTTGAATAGCTAGTGTCAATTATAGCGAAGGGGGATCCCACAAATGAGAAGCAGATTTGCATCCGATTAACCACAATTCAAACATTTGATTCAAACATTAGCAAACCGTCTGATTAGAACCATCGTGCATTAAGTGCATGCAGTGACATCTGTGTCGATTTTCATGAAACTGCGCACAAATATTCATTTAAATGTTCTTCTCAAGAAATGAATCCTTTCATCCGAGCTGGTCGTTCTATGTAAATGGTTGTAAATCGTAAACGACGAGAGATATCAAAGAATCTTTGAAATAAATGTTGTACCGTGACTTGAGTAAAATGAATCATCAGGGCTCCCTTATTAGCAGAAAAGGACGTAGAAATTACAAATATGTTGCACTTGTTAATCGTCTAAAGGTAAATAAATGGAGCACTTGATGATTCCTGCTTAAACATGGATAATAAAGTGTCCTTGGTTAAATCTTTCAGTCATCGCACTGGGATTTCTATAAACCAGAATTGTAGCATTTTGTCGACTCAGGGTGTTGCTGCTTGCAAAAACAGCACATGTTCGAAATGAGTTTATTAACATCGAACGGAAGTTCGTCTAACGACATGATCGTTTAAACACAGAGTTTGAAAACGCACAGAAACGTGTTGAATTTTATTGGATTCAGCAAGAGCGATCACTTCTTGATCTTGAACACTAGAACTACCGATAGTTAACACGAAGATCTGATCTTGACACTGATCTTTAAAAAATACGTAATAATAGAATATTTTTATATTTATTGATTTATTACTTTCTTACAGAAGGAATTCCATGTTATGTGGTACATTTTTATTTTATTGTTAATCCATCTGGGATCCCTAAACGAGGGCTGACACATTTATAAAATTGTAGAACTAGTCATTTTAACTGGTGTGGTATTTCTAGCGTTAGCATCTAGGGATCTAGCGATCGATCTGGAATTTTCCTGATAACTCATATCGTCATATCGAATGATACCTCAGTAAAAATTTGGAAAACGTGTGGCAAATTGTAGAAAACGAGGAAACTGGTTAATTGGGGTTCGATAAACAGATTGCAGCACCCTTTTACACTTTGACTGCTATTGGTATAAGTAGCCTTGATACAAATTTATTTTCAGTTTGAATATATAAAAAACAAAATAATTTTATCATTATATCTTTTAGTAAAATATATTCCATTGTATTATTTTTTTAATTATCGTTGCGAAGGTCATTACACCACTGCGGAAAAAATATAACACGAAGTAGGAATTTGAAAATAAAATTGTAAAATCAGTCAATTTGACTGATGTGGTAGTTCTAGTGTTAAATGAACAATCTAATCGCCCAACATCAGGTTAATTTGGAAACCTAGTGATCTTCCATCATTCTTCACCGAATTGCAGTATATTTCACAAACCAAAGAAGAATTTTGTCCCGCTTCATCAATAACACACTATTTATTATTATTACTATTACTATTGGCTATTATAATAATAATTATTATCTGCTTTGTATCTGACTGGAAAATAAAGCGTTGTAAGTAAAGTGAATCCTTAAGGGGGTGTCCCGAATTAGCATGTAAAAAAAATCGATTTTTTTTTATTGCATAAATCGATAGATAAACTATCTAAGAATATGTTTCCAAAGTGATAGAGGCCAATTCTAAATATTTCCAAAGATATAAAGCCGAAAGCAGGTGTGCGAGCGCTCACGCGAGCTCTCGCCACTCCGACACTTTCTGTTCAGGATTCCATACCTAAAAAAGGTTGAAGTATTGTTCAATACTATAGTTATAATCCATGGTTGTATCCAGTTGAGTTTTTACGTGTCTAATAGAGCAATAAATGTGTATATGATTCATTTAGCGTACATGGTTTTATCTAGTAGTTTGTAGCATCAACGATTTGTTTTTTTCAAATTCTTGACGCATACACATCGTAAGATTGTCATGTCAAGTTATCCAAAAGGTACAAGATCGTCCTCTCAACGATTTTCGGAACCGCGTAAGCGTCGATTCNGAGTATAGGCAAAATGTTTGCTGATATCGCTGACACGCAACGGATCGAGAGACAGAACAAGCGCCAGGCATTTAGTAGTAAAGAGGCTCGTACAGCTCGTAGACTCGATCAAATGTTTCAAAATGAGGTTTTTGAAAAAGTAGAAGGACTGTTTTATGCACCAGGAATAGCTCATTAGCAGATTATCAACGAAAGTAACTAAAAATTGATATTTTTTCCTATTGAAAACTTTGAAACGCGTTTTCTCCAGTTTATATTTTCACGATTTCTCTAAATTGGCGGGAAAGATAGCAAAAAAACTAAACGACTTATTTATTTGAACTAAAGTCCATTTTGTTCAGTACTGATTTCTCTTCTATATGAACTAACAAATTTCGTCACAAAGTTTATTTAAATTATTTTTATGGCAACATAAAGTTTACTTTGTTCCTTCCTAAAACACATTTTTTTCTTAAACCCGCCAAAATTTTTAAATTTCACACTATTTTCTACCTTTGGGTAGTTCATATAGAAGAAAAATATATAATAATTTAATGTTCTTTTGCTTTTTTGCTTCAATCAAGAATTACGAACTGCACCTTTCCCGCCGATTGAAGACTGCAGCGACAACGCGTCCATGAAATAGGATCAGAAATCTGTTATGTTTTTTTTTACTTTAAAAAAATTTTTTTTGTGTTCCGTAAACATATATAAAAGCATATCTCAAAACTCAAAAACATCATGTCTATCTTTCCCTTCCAAAAAAAATCACAAAGAAACGCTATTTTCGAACGTTCTAATTCGGGACACCCCTTTAAACTAATGGAATTTTAACATTCTTTTCCAGCAGAACGATTGAGTTGTGACTTATTGCTTGACTTATGACTTATCGCAATGTATTGAATACAACGTGGTAAAAAGATTTGACTATGAATTTCAAGATCAAGGTCAACTTTGCGGCACCTCTTTTTCACGGATATTCACCGGTCCAGAGATGTAAAATGATAGTCGCGATAAACCATCTTCGAACATCTTGTACAATGAAACGTTATTGGTAGCAAAGAACTGTTTATATATTTTCAAGCTACGATACGATAACATTTTCGCAGAATGAACAATACAATATTTAAATCACACAGAAATAGAGATACAGAAATACAGAAGCTGTGTCCGCATATTAATATGAATAACTCTGGATTATTTATAATCCAAAAATACTAATCGACGGTTAAGGTAATGGTTAAACGTTCTTATATTTCAAATAGCGAATTTTGTCTATTCCTTGTTAACATACTTTACAAATTTTTTTTGTTGAGAGATGTTTGTTACAACGCGGTGCTAAACTATTGTAGCTTTTGAAAAGATCCTAACCACGGGTTAAGAATCTTTAAACTACCTACAAATTACTGATAGTGAGACTCGATAACGAATTTAATCGACTCGACTCATTAGTTTCCATCGAGAGGACTTAATCTACAGCACCTTTAAGCGTCTTCGCTTTCTCTTCCTAGAACCGAGGATGAGCTTTCGAAGCTTCACGTTTTACATTTTTCTATACATATATGCTTTATAAGTATGTAGAAAGGAGCATTTTCAGCTGCAAAACACAGTTACAATTCTATCACTGTTGCGTTGATCGTGTCTTTTTTATTTCAGAAGTTCATAATTATAACAAATTACATTAATGGATGTACTTTAGCAATTCGTTTCGTTATTTCAATACACTTGTCTTTCATGTCTTTTTTATTTCAGAAGTTCATAATTATAACAAATTACATTAATGGATGTACTTTAGCAATTCGTTTCGTTATTTCAATACACTTGATGTGAAGACATCCTTTTAATGTAATTGTAGAAAATTGTAAAAGATGCAAAATTTAAATATCATAATAGTAAAATAACTTTTTACGAAGAAACAACATTTTCTACTATTATCTTATAAAATATTCAATGAATTTTAAATGAAAATGTAAAGCACTTTTATTTTATTTTTTGAAGAAATCTCAAAACTTTCCTTTTTAATTGTTACATTATTTTCTTCGACACTGTATATTTTTTATTAAACTTCAGACGATGGATATGGTAATATACATATATGAGCTATTTTCTTGGTACCAAAAAACAAGAGATTACGTATACTATAGTAAGTCTCATAAGTGTCCAT
This sequence comes from Bombus soroeensis, assembly GCA_014737365.1. Taxonomy (NCBI): domain Eukaryota; kingdom Metazoa; phylum Arthropoda; class Insecta; order Hymenoptera; family Apidae; genus Bombus; species Bombus soroeensis. Next base: position 62,953 of record JACXIL010000176.1, on the reverse strand, counting down.
CTCTATTTCAGGGAGTCTTTATTTCGTGCTTTAATTGACTTACTTTAACCAAAAGTTCTTCTGCGATAATCCTATCAGTAACTTTTTCTTCGTTATCTATATTATCTCTCTTCGGTATAGCTTTTTCATTATTCAGAATTCTTTCATATAACTTTTATTATCCACAATCAATTTATTACAGTTTTATTATGCATGATCCATTTGATACATTTTGGTATAATTTTTATTAGAAAATGGTGAAACTGCAGAAAGACTGACTAGGCTCTGATTTTGATGATTTTTGCATATGTTGTAAAACTCAACATTTTGAACCACTTATTTCTAGACATATAAAGGCTGAACTCTCCTAGTTTTCGAGATATTCGCGAAAAACTGTCGACATTCGACGTTGGATAATTGTGCGTCTGTGACAGAGTCACGTCGGAGACACAATAAATCGCGAAAATCGATAGATCGCTGGTGATCTCGCGTCACAGTTCGAACGTTTCACGAATAAGGTGAAAAAATTGAACTTTATGTATAATAACAGAATTTATTATGCAAATCCAACCGAGTGACGGTTCAAAGTGTTACAAAGTGTTACGAGAGACTGGGTGAAAATATTTTAACCTTATTTTGGGGGGTTCTTATACTGTGGTTTTTGGTTCCTCTGGAGGGGTTGTCGTCTGCTGTGTGTCAGAGGCGGCTATTTCGTTACTGTTTGGATATTTTGGTATGCAGGATGTTTAGCCTATCCTATTGCCGTTTCAAAGTTTGTGGCCTTCTTGAGCGTGTGACTTGTCTTCTGTTTAGAAACGAGAGTCAGCAAGCTTAAGGGGGTATTCTAGAAATTTGAAAAAATCGATTTTTTCATATTTTCAAAGCTTGAACCTTTAAGAATATGTCCTTGAAAGGATTGTTCAAAATTTAAATTATTTTCGGACAAAAAAAAAATCGAACGAAAAGCAAAAAGCTGTGGCTGAGGGCACTATTGATGAATTTCTTCATGAAAATCCTCCTTTAAGTGACGATGTATTGGAAGTTATAAAGCCAATCTATGAAAGTTTGTCTGCAAATACCTTACTAGAAGGATGTTTGGGTTCTAAAACTGAGAATAATAACGAATCGTTAAATTCTTCGATATGGACTTTTGCTGCGAAACACATTCACGCAGGAAGGCGGACCATTGAAATTGCTACTTTTCTCGCTGTTAGTATTTTTAATGAAGGTTTTATACCCATTTTAAAAATACTGAACGTTATGGGAATCGCGATTGGTCCAGAAGTTTGTGCATTCGTCGTTAAACGCGACAATACCCGGATTGAGCGCTCGGAAATACGAGCATCTAACGTTTCAAAGGAGGCCACAACTGCTCGTTTGGAAAAAAGAAGCGCGGAAAATGCTTTTTTTTGAAGTAGAGGAAGGCTTATTGTATGGAGCAGGAATCGCAGATTGAAAAAATGTACGTTGAAAGTACCATTGTATGGCTTATACTGCGCGTAACTTAACCCGGAAACTTTAAAGACGTTTTTCTCGAAACTACTTTCTTCGAGTTGGTGCGCACGATATCTCAAGTTCTATTGAACTGATTTACTTGCAATGTGGTGTGAGTCTTCTGTATATACTTCTCTATCGTACTAACTAAAATCATAACAAATTTTCAATTTTTACTACGTTTATAAAATTCGAAAAGGTAAAAAGATGGTGATAAAATCTTTCTTCCCTTCAGATAGCCGCAATTTCGCGAAAAAATCTTTTTTCAACTTTTTGTTAGTTAGGACGATAGCAGTATTCCTCTAGATTAATAGTTCTTTTTTTTCATTGTCCCAGATTACTAGTAGGTTTGCAATCGTGACAAACTTCGCGCGCCATTTTTTGACACCACCCACTTCATTAGCCTGTAACTTTTTGAATTTTTAATTTTTTCTTAAATTTGTTATTATTTAAACATTAACAAATATCTTGCAAAAAAATTTATACTAAAAATATTGTTTGTTTTTTTATTAGACCTAAAAAAACATCTAAAATTCATACCTCTAGACCAAAATACCCCCTTAAAGACCGCGTACACAATATGCATATGCGATATCGTCGAATATCATCAATGTACTTAATGTTTAATTTTTTAATCCGACCGCCTCTCAGAGGCCAGCAACGCTTGCGTGAAATAATAACAAATTAATTATAAAAATAATGGATGAATAAATAATTAATATTATTTTACAAAATAGAATTATTATCATGTTATGCAAGCGTTGTCGACGGCCTCACAGCGGTCGGATTAAAAGAATTAACCCAAAACCAATAAACTAATAGAACATATGATATTCATTTTTAAGTGAATTATAATGGACGTTCCTTGCGTGTTCGCATATGCACGTTATGTACGGGTCCTTTATGTTCACTCGACCCTCGTTTGTAAACAGAAGATAAGCAACTGGCGACCGACAACCAATACAGATGCATATTCTACACAGACTCACAACGATAAGTAGAATACATTCTAATCGTGCAGGCAGTTTTTCGAGAATATCTCGGAAACTATGCTAGTTCAACCACAACATACGTTATAATAGTTATAATAGTTTATAGGTTATGTTATTATTTTACGAAGATATGTGAAACATTTTATCAGATACTCTTTTTTTTTATTTCCATGCACATTACAATTAATTCTCTCATTGAGAATTTTAAGTAAGAGCAGATACTCTTAATTCAATTCTAATTAGAATTAGTTTAATTATCTCCATGAAGAGATTATTTTAAAGCACATCATAGATTCTTCGTCACAAAACAAATTACTAATTATAGTTATATTACTTTTTTCAATTGGTAGGTTGCAATGTTTTTTTTAAACAACTGAACAAATTACAAATTACTGCTGTAAATTTTAAAAGTCTCTAACATTATATGAGCATATTAATGCACATATGAGCACATTTTATGATTATAGATGACAATGTACAATATATTATCATAAATAGAAATAGTGTAGATATTCACAGATTATATTATATATATATTACATTATAAATATTCACAGACTGTATTACACATTTATGTAAGTAGTTGTAATGAACAAGTTCGCATAAAAATAGACGCAGGTTTAAAAAGAAATCCTGGTTTGTCCAAAATATGTAAAATTCTCGAACATATTAGGTGATAGAGCGAAATTATATATTTACCACAGCAATATTGGGTCAATTACAAAAATGCATCCGTTACATTTTGTTTCGTATTCCGGTGCTACAAACATGAAAAAGCTACTTAGGATTTATCCTAATGCTAATTTTGACGCTTCACTATAAATAAACTGCTAATTAAAGGAAAATTGCTAAACAGATCAAATACAGATGTAACGGGTCAAATAATGTTGTATGTGATAAATCTGTGTCGAACACGTTATTCGTAAATTGTGCATACTTTTCGTTTACATATCTGTATTTATCATGCATGTACGTATATGTTTGATGAATACTCAACATGCATAAATTTTATATGCTCCTTGCATATTTTATATGATCTATTTATGATTCAACGACATTAGTTGAGAGTTAAATATCTTCTATTAAATTGTTTCATATCGCCCCCCATTGATATCGCTTTTCTTAACAAAAGTTTGACATAAAATTACCTAAAAGGCGTACCAAAATCAATAGTTAACGTATCTTTTCCTGTTTTTTCTTATTCTTTCCATTTGGAGATTACTCTTCTATTTAGTATTAACTAATCTATACACATTTTGTTACTTAAATTTTTATTCAAATTTTTAAGTAAATTACTTTACTTATTCTTTTATTACTTATTAATCCATATTAATAATTCCTTTATTTACTTATTAATTTAAATAAACTTTTGGATGAAGTTACGAAATATCTTGCTAGCCGATCGACACGAAATTTGTGGAGTCGCGGAAAAGGGAAGGGGGATGGACCGGAAGTGTAAAATTTCAGCTTCAGGTATTTATTAGGTTTCGAGACATTAACAAAAGAACCTCCAATATTATACATTTATTTCTGCCTATACAGGCATTATGAAACTGCTGTAGTAGTTGCCATTGTTGATTGTCGAGTAGACGATGATGCAGTAGCTCAGTGTAAAACAAGTTATCGTAACTTTGGTCGCCCAAAGGATGTTTTGTATTCTATCTAATTATTTTTTAAAAGTGACTAAGCAATCAAATGCTGGGTCAGAATTAGGATTAATATTCTTACTAATCGAAGCCGGCTTTAAAAATGGAAACTAAGGTCAATCGCCGGCTAATTATTAATGATAATAATTATTAAATATAATAATAATAATATATGTCGGATTATCGTTAGACTTAGGGGCGTGTAAGGTATCTTCGTTAGGACAAGCCATTGATTTTACAATGCTTGACACTTAACCGTGATGATTAATAAAAACTCTTGTTCAATAGAATATATTTTGAAACACAAAGTGACGTTAGCTGTGACGCTCGGTACCATTCTGACTGACTAGACGATGCGTGTAAACTCTCCAAGGTGATTACAAGAATAAAAAACTGAAACGGTCACATTTGTCGATTGCATATTGACCAGGGACATCAACAAAATTCCAAACGCCGTTACAAGGCAGACCCGCGTAGAGCCGACCTCGGGGCTTGTTTGTCAATACAACGTGTGCCCCTCAATATTGGTACTTTTTCTGTTAGGTAAAAACGTCCATCCCGTGACCGTGACCACGTTCGACGACCAGTTGTGTTATCTCGAGCCCAAGCCCACCGTCACAAACCTCGGGCAAACATAAACAGATCGTATTACAGCGACTACTTCTAACTTCTATTATCCAAGTACAGCTATAACAAATAGTTTAGACTAAAGTATTGAGGATCTTCCCGAATTCCAAAAGAAAGGCCCGATGTCCCATCATCTCCGACTTATATATTCGGTATATACATATAATTATATTTAATTATATAAGTCGTATAGTTATATACTATTACACAACGCAACATTTTGCGGCCACCGAAATTAAAACGTAATGTAGCTTAAAAAGAGGTGGTCGGATTGTAAATGGAACGCGCTGTAGATACTGAGGCCGATATCGCTATTGTTAGTAAAATATCTGTATATTCAGGATTCAGTGTATAATACCGAAAGCTTTCTATTAATATCTTGGAAACTAATAAATTCCCGGAGTTAAAATTTTATATTTGAGGTTCCTTTTTCAAATCTCATCTCGATCGGTCGTTAGGGCCTTTCGAAACTACGACCAAATATCTGCGCACCGGTTCGGTAGACCAAAATTATGCCTGGTACGTATTTCCATATATAATAGCAATTAGTGAAAAATATTTGAATGAAAACAAATAATTAAAAGATGATGGGATCTATGAAACAACTTGATATTTCTAAAAATTACAATGTTCCACCTTAAATAGGCTGTTGTATACGTAATATCTCAAGCAGCATTTTCCTCCTTTGTCCATATCCAAAATCTACGTGTTACAAAGTTCTAGATATATTAGGCGACCACTAACGATTGGTGTGCAGCGGTGAATGTGTCGAATAAATTCGACGGAGATGTATTAACGCCAGTTACATGGGTGCGGCGTCATGGCCCAAAGGGGCCAAGCCCGCATTTCCGCAGCCATATCTTGCATCTTTGGTTCTTTGCGTTGTAGGTGCTCAGAAGCCGAAGCCTCACGAGGAATTCCTACGATCATTTCAGTATTTCGGTTACGTCATTAATCGGCTCGATGTCTTTTGTCGCTCGTCACACAATAGCTTATGTAATTGTTACTGATATATACCATCAACCATGGTTCCTCTGTTTTACGCTGTGCTCTTTTATCCAATTTATCGTCGTCGTTTGATAGTACAACTTATGTGAATTTAGGATGAATAGAATGGGTTTGAACTTGCAAGTTTTTGGGACAAAGCTTTTGAAATAAAGTGAAGGGCGCCTTTTTTATAAATAGTAACGTTTCATAAAACTATTTTACGTTGCAGATAGATCAGTAATTTATTAATAACATAATGGAATATGCAGAGAGAGTAAGATAATATAGTATAGCGAAAAAGGGGCAAGTTTTTATAGAAATAATATTTATGTAAGGTAATGTAAAGCTTCAAGTGGGAAGAAATGTGGCGCCAGATCGTATTTTTAACATTACATCTACTAAAATTTTTAGAACCAACTTTTCTCAAAAATGATAAAATCCACCCTATACCTTAATCTACAATTATATGGCTTGGTGTGACTGTAAACAATTAATTGAACAAAATATATATGTCCTAAAAAATATATCCGCCATGTCGTTTGTTTTGTAAAAATGAACATCTTATTATTGAGTTCTGTATTGTTATTTTAATATCTAATATTTTTGCTAGTTCAACAAATTTCTTAGTTTTTAATTTTTTAAATTTTAAATACATGCTATATGAAGTTATTGAGTTCTGTATTATTATTTTAATATCTAATATTCGCCACACATGAATATTTTTGCTAGTTTAACAAACTTTTTTTTTTTTCTACAGCCATTTTTTGAGTTTTATTCGATAAGACTAAAGAGAAACAAAAGCAATGTTTTCTACGATATATCGATGAACGTGAAAAGGACGCGTGCAGAACCATAGTCCTGCTGACCTAATTTTCAATACGAGCAGAAAAATCAATCTGGACAAAATTCAATTTTTTTTTGTACGTGCCATATTTCAAATTCCTGTTTTCCATACCTTTCGCTTGAACTACTTTACTTGATTCATGATCTCGTCTATATTTATTCAAGATAATAATACGAGGCAAAAATAAAATATAAAATAAATTCAATATTAACATAAGTCAATTGAATGTAAGATAATATAAAATATACAGCTATACTAACGTTACTGATAAAACACCGTTTAAAATAGAATAACTTTTTAAAAATGGACTAAACGACTTGAGTTTCTTTCTTTTTTAGAAGTTAAAAGCGTTAGTTCAGACGTATGACGTGATGAGGTGAAAAAAATTTTTGAAAAAAATTGCAGTTGATTGGAATCAGAGAGGAAGAGATAAAGGTCGCCTTTTACAACCTTTTTATCTGGACCTGTACTGAAATCTTAAAAGCACGTTTTAAACATTTATGTCAATTTTATACATATATTTTCTTCTTACATTTTTCGATGCTTGTCGCTTGTTTCCGCATTAACCGGCTTGAACACAACTTTCAGCATATGTATATACACGTACATAAAGGCATCTCTAGATTTTTACATTTAGAATTGTGCCGGAAGTTGTGAAAATTAGCCTGTGGAACTCATAGAAACCTTAATCGATAATTGATGAGATTTTTATTTTGTATATAACTAAATAAGTCCATAAAGTTCGTTGTTTAAATTTTACAAGAAATTGTAAAAAGATACCTTTTATTATATTGTCCTAAATTTGTTTCAAAATAATTCTTAAAGATACAGGTATGTGTACGTTTTGTATTGTTAGCAATTCGGATGATGAACTAATAGCGTTTCCCTTGTGGTTAACAACAGGCGCTCCCACTTTTATAATTGTTGCAGTTGTCCTTCACTCTTCAATAATTTCACGTTAGTCGAGTCTCGTCATCAAGTTCATTACATAATTAAGAAGCGTTATACAATAGTTATCGCTGTCTGACAGCCACTTTTCAGGTAAAGTTAAGCAAACAAAATGGAAACTTTGTAAGTTAAATGAGCAATTACATTTGGAAGCTTCAATGGTATAAAACTAAACGCAATAATTTATCAAATACTGAACAATAATAATAATAACGAGAATAATAATTTAGATCTCTACGAAGTGTCTCATTTTAATGAATGCACGTAATGTCCCCCAAAATGCAGGTGCATTATTCAAAAAAAAGTGTTTCAAATAAAACTTATTCTGTTTGGAGGACGATTTTATGACAGTCACAAATTTTAATTAGATAGACTACGACTTCAAGGTCACCTTAGGTTTTCGTAAATGGAACTATGCACTTTTTTTATACATCATTCGATGCATTTTTAATTCTCTACAAAAAAGTATAGGGTCAAAAAATTATTAGTTTGCAAGGTATTTTAACTTTAATCTTGTAGGACTCGTGGTACGAAAGACAAAATAAGAAGATAATGCAATGCTTTTATGTTTATGTCCTCTTTGTCCTTCATACACTTAATTCAATGAAATTAATATTGAAATATCTTTTAAACTAAGCATTTAACAAGGCATTTTCGTAGGTATTTACAAGTACCTATTTTCGTACCATTTTGTACAGAATTAACAAACGACGTATAATGGAACGACGTATAAAAAAAAGAAGACAAAGGTCATATTGTAATCGCGGAGGCAGATTCACTTAGATAAGATTTATGACCAGCAGATGTCCGCTCCCAAACGAAGTGATTTTCATTCGAAACACTTCTTTGAATAATATAAGTACAGTTTAGAAGACATTTGCATGGATCGATTAATATGAGACGCTCTGCTTAACTTGGACCAATATTTATATTTAAAGCTTTCGATAATATAAAAAAAAAATATTCCATCGAAGAAAAAATAAATCGCTTTGCTCTTTTGGTAGCGATGTATAGTTTCAATAAAATTCTAATTTTTTTTTTATTTTATTTGCATGCACATTGCAATCAATTCCCTCATTGAGAATTTTAAATAAGCTTTTCTGACGTGGTACTGTAACATAGTTAATTATTTATAACATTGTTTGATTCTAGCTGAATCTAGTGCTTAGATGTAAAGGATAGTGGAAATTCTAACGAACAGGAGATTTTTTAGTATGCATATTTAAAATCAAACTTTAGAATTATCTTTAGTTATATTGAAATTTGGTAATTATTTGGAGTACAGTTTTGAAATAAGCTTTCAAGGTCATTATTTTGAACAACTTTTTTTTTATTCATGTAATCGCCGCGTTGGCTTATTTTTCCAAGATATTCGCAAAAAACTTCAATTAAATGCAGATAAGCTACAATTACGATTCATTTTGGATTTGGCGGTGAATCTGAATTTAAACCTTTGAATAACCATTTTTAAAATTGTATAAATAAAAAAAAGCAAGGGGTTGTATGAATCGATTAATATACGGAATGTTGCATTTTATTTTAATGTTCAACTGGTCAAAAATATAACAAGTGTATCTACTATCACTGAAAAATCATTAATAATTTTAAACTAAATTTTAAACTAAAGTAAAAATTACTTTATAACTTGAAAACTAAATCCGGGTGGCAGCGAAGTGCCTAAGGCTTATTTAGGATGTTGACCTTGGCAACGTATTTGAAGAATCATTGAAATCCTCATAATTACCAATTTCTTAGTTGTAATACAAAAGGGAAGAATTTGTTTGCAATATAAAGTATTTTTAACTGCATTTTATAAAACTAGCGTAATAGCATAATAATTTGGGAATTTTCATATGGAAATCGTGTAATTTAAATCGCACGAGACACGAACATTTTCAGAATTCATATATATTTTTCGATAGAATATTAAATTGATTACGTGATATAGCAATATCATTATAGAATTCTAATTGTAACGAAACATTTAAACCATTTTTATCAAAATTCCATGTAGATATTTATGCATTTATGGGAAAATATATATATATTATATATTTTATATTATATATATTATATATATATATTATATATATATATTATATATATATTTATATATTATATATTATATTATATAATATATATATATTATATATATATATTATATATATATAATATTATATATATATAAATATATATATTATGCATTTATGTACAAAAATACACAGAATTTGCACAGTATGCAACAATATGTTATAAAATTCAAGTGTATGTTCAATTCAAAGTGTAGTACTCGTAATTTGAAGAGTCAATAAATTTAAGGAGTGAAACAATTCTGTAAGTTCCATTTATGTCGTTGTATTCATTAAAATATAAATTTGTATAAATATCCGCAGTTTATTTATAGTATTTATTTATAGTAAAATTTACGAAAAGTGTGAGGAAAAGAAAAAGTTACAAAATAATTATGTTAAAGTATTTAAAAGATAGGTATGTTGCTATATTTTTGCATAAATCTTATATTATTTAATTGAATATTCTTTAAAAATCTGTTCAAATGATATCGTTCAATAACACAATAGAGATATCACGCTACGTAAATCAATATTGTTCGTGAGAATTGTCCTGTCTGAGAACAATTAGCAACTTGTTCATCTTTGAGCGAAAAAGAGGAGGGAAATTACATAATGTTGGAACGAAGAAGCGTCAAAGTTACTCCCTTTCTTGTCAGGAAATTTCATTTTCTTCCACTGTAGCAAGTTTCTTTGAAAATTTTGCTACGTTGCTTGAATTAATATAAAACGACTTTTGAATATACAAAAATGTATAAAGATATTTTATAAGTAATCAAAAAAATAAATATGTAATGTATGCCATGTTTATTTAATAAATTTGTTGTAAAATTGTGCGCCTGTTTGAAGAAAATTAATAGTTCTTCAATAATATTTTCGAAATTAATTACATTTTACTATAATGTAAGTGTGTTCATCTTTGTGATAACGTTATAATAATAATTAAAATTTTTCCTTTTTTTCATATAAATTTGTTTCTTGATATCAAATTAATTCATATTTTTTTAACTATTTATTTCGATATCATTTACTACTTAAATTATCGTAGAATTCTTGACTTATTGGAAATAACGTGGAACTGATTGAAGTTTCAAAATTGTTCACTTACTTTTAAATACATCTTTCTTTTCATTATCTCTTGTAAGTTAACAATTCTATAGTAACTTAAGTAGTTGTAAATAAGAAATTCAAATTGACTAAATATTTGGCAGAATTATTTAGCGTTTTAATTAGATATTCATATTAACAATTATTTATCTTCACTGCTATCTTCTTTCTTTGTTCCAGGAAAGTTATACCTTTTTTATCTGAACATTAAAAGTTGTCGTATGAAATGTAATTTCTTCAAACTCAATAAGGACATCAGTTTTATTTCTCTCGTTATTGTAATAACTCTTTTTAATCCAACAAACTTTAAAATGTAATTTAGTATTGCTATTATATCTAAAAGGTTCGTCATTTTTATATAATTTTGCCCTTTATTCGTTAAGCTATTAGTTATACAAAAGAGCAAGATAATTGAAAATATCCAATACACTTGGATTAGATGTTGTTAGAACTCCCATAATATTTAAGCGTTTTTATATGCATGCTCATTTTCTATATTATTAGATTTATTTAATCACACAAATAACAATTTCAACGTTATAGTATAGTTAGAGAAAAGTAGACTTTTAAACCTATTACAATGGTTCATTAATGTGCTAGTAGTTAAAACAAATCTCAGTTTCAATTACATAAATCAAATTCTTGAATCGTAGCAATTGAATTGAATTGTTGAAAATAACATAAACAAACTCTCAATTTTATAGTTCTAATGATCGAATCATTTTATTAATCAGGAAGCAAATCGTAACATTATTCATGTTCAATAATACAAATACAAGCGGCAACAGAAGTTTCATAATTCGAAACTTCCTGTTAATGCACGGATACCTGGTGGCTTTTCAAACTCATTTTTCTCGAAAATGAGGCCTTAAACGAAAAAATGTTGTTCTTACTTTTCGGTTTATTTTTACATGTAGAACCACCATGCGACCGCTTGTACTGTCATTTCGCAGATGTCCTGTCCATGATATGTTGGTTTCTAAACGTCAATCAAGGTCATTCATTGATGTTTAAAATTTATATTCGTTAAACAATTTTTTAATTGTTCTTTATATCTTATATTCGAAATAGTTTTTCATATTCCCGCTGCATAAGGAGAGGAAATAGAATTCTCTCCCTACCGAGTCCCTCCATTCTTAACATTTGTAGTTTTAATTAGACTTTTTCTTCTTTTTCTTGCGGGGCTTTATAAAAGAGGAGGAATGTTGTCAAAAAATGTTGTCAACAAATTAGATATGCAATTTTCGAGAGAGTGGAACTATTATTTAAGGAACAGAATAAATCACTATATTGATGCCCAAGGTCGTACTTTCGAATACAGGAGATAACGGACGATTTAAGGAACGTTCAATCAAGATAAGTTTTGAACGGTAATTGACCTCTAATGACCTTCGAAGACCGTTATATTATACGTCAATAAACTCATTTTTAAATGGGCTAGGTATTTGGCTGAACGAAAACATACAGTTTCGTGTAAAAAAAACGGAGGTTACGTTATCTTGAGATTTCGGAGGCACCTTCACTTAGATAAAATTTGTGTTTACAATAACAATCCCTCCCCCGCTGTCTTGAAACAAAATAATTTCTGTTTGAAATCAATAATAAAATAAATAAACAATGAAATGAATAATTCGAGAAATAGTTACATGGATGAGTTAAGGTGAGACACCTTGTATATACCAACATAAGAGAGAGAGAGAGAGAGAGAAATTTCTCTACATTTCATTACATTTTTTGAGAGGAAGGAGAAAGATTTAAAAAATGTAGGGAGAAAGAGATATTTTGTTATTTGAAATTTTTATTAATATTAAACGTTATGTAAATATATTATGAATGATAAATCTGTTCTAGACTTTTACAAGTGTACTATGAATAAAATCTGATAAATACAGAAAGTGATAAAATCAATCTTTACTATTTCATATCTTTCTATGAATTATCACTTGTTATCGGTACCCGAGATATTTAAGCTTATTTTACTTAGCTATTTGTCCTTTAAAAATTATTTTAGTACATTATCTTAGATATGGTTTAGTTGTGGTACATTTACTAACATTAAACTTGTACATTACATTTTGTTCTAAAAGAACAACTTACAACTAATGGCCCTCAAGTAAATGTATTGTTCACTATAATAATTTATTATTATTATTATTATTACTGTTTAGTCCGTGCCTTTCGGTTTTACATCTCTTATCCACTCAATTAATTATTCTTAATTATTCTGTCTGTAAAACTATGGCAACTTTTGGGCTTTTGCCCCCTTGCTGTGTTTTCTTATTGTCGTTCCTCACCGTCTTGTGTTGCACTACTCTTCTCTATTATTGTTTTTAGTTCTGCTGGTCCTTCTCCAGACTCGTTTACAATTCTTTTTATGTCCTTTGGTCCTCCCATTATTTCGCATTTTTCTATTACGTGTCTCAGGTCTTCTTCTTTCCTTTTACATAGCCTGCATCTTTTTTCTCCCTCTTCTTTCCAGTATTCCCTTGCTTTGGTCTCGTTTCCACATCTAAATCTTGCTAGTACTTTTCTGTCCTTCCGCTTCATCCTGCCTTCTTCAGGTACTTTGGTAACTCTTCTTTGGCGATTTTTCTGCAGTGTGTGTTATATTTGGATTCCCTTATCCTTTTCCCCTCTCTTCTGCTTCTCTCTTTCTTCTTTCTTCTATAATTTGGTCTACTGTCGTCCTTTCTTGCTCTTCTCTTGCTTCCCTCTGTGTCCCTCCATTTCTCACTTCTTCTAGTCCCTTCTTTCTCTTTCTTGCTCTTTTCCCTTCTTGGCCATCTCCCCAGTTTCTATCTCTTTCCTTTATGCACTTGCAAGGAGTTTATAATTATTTATTATTATTACTTAGTCCGTGCCTTTTGGCTTTGGACGAGTTTCCGGGTTTACATCTCGTTTACCTAACAGGCTTTTTATATTCTCTCAGTCTTATGGCGTTATCACCTTATTGCCTCCTCCCTTATATCTATCTAAACTCTTTTCCTTGTCTGTATCTATCTAAACTCTTTTCTTATATATCTACTTCCCCTCTTATCCCCTCTGTTATATAATCTATCTCTAAAACTATGGCAACTTTTGGGCTTTTGCCCCCTTGCTGTGCTTCCTTATTGTCGTTCCTCCCCTTCTTGTATTGCCCTTCTCTTCTCCATTATTGTTTCCAATTACATTAGTCCTTCTCCAGACTCGTTTACAATTCTTTTTATGTCCTTTGGTCCTCCCATTATTTCTCATTTTTCTATTACGTGTCTCAGGTCTTCTTCTTTCCTTTTACATAGCCTGCATCTTTTTTCTCCCTCTTCTTCCCAGTACTCCCTCGCTTTGGTCTCGTTTCCACATCTAAATCGCTATAATAATTTAATTTGGAAATAGTTCCACCTAAGAACTGTCTCGATCATGAGATGTACAACTCAATGATTTAGCTGAATACGCTTCTGCTGCAATAAAACTACAGATATCATCAACAGTAACTGTATAACATAATGAGTGTTTTATAAAAGAAAAGTTACAATTTTTCAGACATAAACGAGAAGCGTTAGACTCTTTGTTGATTTGATTGTTTTGATTTGAAACACGATTACTAACCCGACTACTGATAAATCTGATCGTACAATTTTTCTACATCGTGATTACAACATTTCCAATTTGTGACAAGCTACCTGCAATTTTGTATTACCCTCTCGCAGGCCAGTTATTTACCCATAACGAAGCACGATCGAGTAACATGACTAGTTAGCTGCTTAAAAAGAGAGCAATGTACTAAAAATCGAACGACCATTCGATTTCCATTCAAATTATTCCGGATTGAATTGGTCGTGTGTCAAGCGTGATGTAATGAAAAGTGTGGAAAATGGATGGGTGTGCTCAGAATCGTAGTCGTTCTGCCGGCATTGTTTACTCGGAAGGAAGTTCAACTCGGAAGTGGCACTATTCATGAATCTCATACGAGGGGCAGAGCGGCGTATATACACGCACCTGGTGCGTTGGTGTGTGTCACAATCTCTACAAAGATTATTCGATGTGTAAGTGCACGTTTCACAGATGAGGCGCGGTGTATTTAATGCAACGTGTATACGTGTGCGTATACGTTTGACGTAAAAACGTCATTCAAGGGGCTGACTGCGCATGCGTAACTTGAAATTCTGTACACAGATCAGTGTCGGCTGATCTACACAGCGTTTCTCAATCTTTTCTACAAGTTACGAGTTGTTGAAACTAACAAATTATCTGCTTTTTTTTTAATAAAATACTCGAAATCTCACGCTTTTTTAATAAAATACTCGAAATCTCACGCTTTTTTAATAAAATACTCGAAATCTCACGCTTGATAAATTAAAGTCACATAACCTGTTTAGAGTAGGTGCAATGTTCGTACAAGTAATAGGTACATTTTGTTCCGTGTTTGAAATAAATCAATCGTCCATATAAATATATCGGCTTGCTCATATATTTAAAACTGTTTTAAATATTGCAATCTGATACATTTTCTTGCACAGCAGCATCAGGTTTGACAATGAGACAAGTGAAGGTTTTGAGTAACTTTTACACGTTACAAGTCAGCTGGTAATCTTATTTCATAGAAAATTGTAAAATTTCGAGATAGAAGTTTGTAACTTTTCATTTGTAACTCGTCAACTTATCGATATATTATTAGTTAGTAAATTGATGTGCAAGAGGACTGAGATGTTCCTGAGAGAATGCTGCAATGAATGAAGTATCATTGAATTATTACTTTTATTCAGCGTGTTGTTTTAATTTACCACTTATTGCTAAATATTATTGCAACTTTCAAAATTCATTCTTCGTATTTTTAAAAGTACTTTTTTTGTACTTTCTTAAAGCAACAAATGATTTGTAATGCCTGTGATTGGCGCAGGAATAATTGGAAGTGACAGTATACTGTTATTCGTATCTACTGAAACATTCAATTTTAAATGATTTATGTCCAGAAAGTAATTGTTTTTTATATAAATATTAACACATTTTTTCATTCTGTTTTTAACGAGAGGAGTTCATAACAGGCGAGTTAATGTTACTGGTGCATTTTTATTAAAATTAATATTAACATAATTGTTTTTCTGTGCCTAGAAATGGATTATGCACAGAAAACAAATAATAGTATTTAATTATTATTTATCCAAATTTTTTATTTTCCACAGATAATAGTGAGAAAACGATTTTTTTCTTCGTGGCGTATGGACAATATTTAATTTTACCTTAACAATATTTGATTATTAAGTAGCACAAAATATTTTCTTCCTTATAAATAAATCTTTTCACATTCTTTTGTTCTTGTCATATAAATAATAATTTTTCAATTTTGGTAACTAGCAAACACGTTAACTTGGTTTACATATAATTCATTGCAAATTTCAAATATTTTCATACTAAATTGCAATATATCAGATAATATTGTGTCAAGCATAATAAAACAGGTTTATAACTTTTCATAAACTTTGTAAACAAGAAGTACTTGCATTTGCACTTGCTTTGCAGTGTTTCCATATACGATACATATTAATGCAACGTTACAGTATTTATTTTGCGAATAAATTAATTTTTCCTGACGATATGTTTTTCCTTAACGATTTACAGTAAAATGCATACTTTTTTGGGAATGGATTAATTTTACAATACACATCAGTAATTAAAATTTATCTGAGCGTAACGTACAATTTTATTTTTCAATACTCAAAATTGATATTGTAGAAAGCAAGAAAATGGAGCATTATGCAAATATCTCACAAATAGTTGAACCTGGAAATGCGACAAGCTTTACGAAGAATTATAAATACGAAGAACTATAATTTGAATTTAATGTATTTAGGCCCGTGTGAAAATTGGAACTAATTTGATTTGTTATTTTATAGACTAGTTTTTATTTTTACTTTCAAAATCTAAAAAATTGAGTAGTAAATGTAAACAATATTATCTAATAATATAGCAGAAAATAAAAATGAGTAACGATATAAATATTAATATTAATATTAGTATTAACATCGTAACTTTTCATATACAAAGAATTTTTTCGTAATTTTGTACAAGTTTTTCCTTAAAAACTTGGACAACTTTAAATCACATAAAATCATTATGTTTCTATACAACTATTTTCTCATGAAACAGACTTTTATCTTTCTTCGACGAAGTGAAATTTTTATAATTCACTAAACATAGATGCATCCACTTGAACATTATTAATTTTTTTAATTATTGTCCCAAAAGCTTCTTTCGCTTTATAAGGAGATAATTGATCCAGTGGAGACATTTTGCTCTATCACTACAGAATAGATCATACATAATTCAATAAACTAATATTTTTTTTTTATTTTATTTATTATTATTATTTTTTGTCTTACAATCAATTCTCTTGAGAATTTTAAGTAAGTTTTTCTGGCGTAGTATTATGACATGATTAAAAGTATAAAGTGTGTTTGATTCTAATTGAATCTATTGTTTAATTCTAAAGGATATTGTCTTTTTAGCTTGCGGATCTGAACCGACAGGTAGTTGAGTAATTAGAGGATTTTGGTGGTTGTTAATTCTTATACTACAACTAATAAAGTAATATAAAACAAAAAATGTTGTGCATACAACAAATATACTTCCAAATAGTAAATTGATAACAGGATTAAGTAAATGAAACATTATGTATTTATTTATGTATTCTATAATAGACAATTTTTTAAATGAAATCACAAACATGTAAATTTGGAAAAGAAGAAATACAGTTATTATATATTATATATTATAGTTACATATAATACAATGCAACAGTTAAATATTAACTTCTAAATCGACTTGGAATCTTTCAGTGTTACTGATAAAATTTAAAACACCTTATTTATCAAAATTCTGTTTAACTGGAACAAGTCATTTAATCGAAGCGGTTCACAAAGTCTACTTCAAACGAATAGTAACATATTTTTCGATATGTGGTCCAACAAATTTCCCACAAAAATATTCAAACGACTTGAAAACATCATGTTCCCATCAAATGCAAATTTATTCTCATTTACTAAATAAAGAAAGAGGTAGCCTGAAATTTGACGATCGAACGTGCAAACGTAATGAACGGTAATGAACGCAGGAGAACAGTTTGAGAAACCCTGATATTCGTAAGCATGTATTATATAAACAATACATGTTGGCGATACTCGCGCGAACAGAATCGCACGAGTGGGTGGGGACACGAGCGTGTTTTACGGGTGGCGGATCTGCTCGTGCTCAGTCTATTCCTGCGATTCATGGATCCTACCGGCCATGTCGCTGATTTGTGGCTCGTTGACGTTTAATTCGGAATTCATAAGCGACTGTCAGTGGCGTCGAAAGGCGCAAATTTAGCTCGATTGTTCATGGATTTTGTAAGCATCAGGTCCGTGGACAGCATCATCGAAGCTACTTTGATCGTTTGCACATGTGTTCCCTACGTTATAATTTCGGATATGTTTGAGTAACGTTTCGAAAGTCGATCGTACGATCTGTTAATTAGAAACGATGAGTTGACTTGTCATTCGGATTCTCAATAGTTTGAATGCTATAATTTATTTCACCTGATTTGTTACTTTGAGCACTTGCACATGTTTCCTACGTTATAATTTCGCATATGTTTGAGTAACGTTTCGAAAGTTAATCGTACGACCTGTTAATTAGAAACGATGAGTTAACTTGCCATTCGGATTAGCAATAGTTTGAATGCTATAATTTATTTCACATGATTTGTTACTTTGAGCACTTGCACATGTTTCCTACGTTATAATTTCGCATATGTTTGAGTAACATTTCGAAAGTCGATCGTACGACCTGTTAATTAGAAACGATGAGTTAACTTGTCATTCGGATTCTCAATAGTTTGAATGCAATAATTTATTTCACATGATTTGTTACTTTGAGCACTTGCACATGTTTCCTACGTTATAATTTCGTACATGTTTGAGTAACGTTTCGAAAATTAATCGTACGACCTGTTAATTAGAAACGNTTTGAGCATTTGCACATGTTTCCTACGTTATAATTTCGTATATGTTTGAGTCATGTTTCGAAAGTCGATCGTACGACCTGTTAATTAGAAACGATGAGTTAACTTGTCATTCGGATTCTCAATAGTTTGAATGCAATAATTTATTTCACATGATTTGTTACTTTGAGCACTTGCACATGTTTCCTACGTTATAATTTCGCATATGTATGAGTAACGTTTCGAAAGTTAATCGTACGACCTGTTAATTAGAAACGATGAGTTGACTTGTCATTCGGATTCTCAATACTTTGAATGCAATAATTTATTTCACATGATTTGTTAGTTTGAGCACTTGCACATGTTTCCTACGTTATAATTTCGCATATGTTTGAGTAACGTTTCGAAAGTCGATCGTACGACCTGTTAATTAGAAACGATGAGTTAACTTGTCATTTGGATTCTCAATACTTTGAATGCTATAATTTATTTCACATGATTTGTTACTTTGAGCACTTGCACATGTTTCCTACGTTATAATTTCGCATATGTTTGAGTAACGTTTTGAAAGTCGATCGTACGATCTGTTAATTAGAAACGATGAGTTAACTTGTCATTTGGATTCTCAAAACTTTGAATGCAATAATTTATTTCACATGATTTGTTACTTTGAGCATTTGCACATGTTTCCTACGTTATAATTTCGTATATGTTTGAGTCATGTTTCGAAAGTCGATCGTACGACCTGTTAATTAGAAACGATGAGTTAACTTGTCATTCGGATTAGCAATACTTTGAATGCAATAATTTATTTCACATGATTTGTTACTTTGCTCATTTGCACATGTTTCCTACGTTATAATTTCGCATATGTTTGAGTAACGTTTCGAAAGTCGATCGTACGATCTGTTAATTAGAAACGATGAGTTGACTTGTCATTCGGATTCTCAATTCTTTGAATGCAATAATTTATTTCATATGATTTGTTTTAATGCACCGATATATTTACTTGTACTTAATTTCTATTTACTTTACTTTTTTTATCGTGTATTCTGAAAATAATTGTTGTACAATGATTTGTGGATTGCTTAATTAAAATTGGTCGCTAGCAATAGAAATGTGGCTTTATTAATTTTTCATTCTGTTTGCAAGGAAAGACCTGATTTAGAAGCAATCTGAATTAACAGATTAATTATAAAAATGCGTCAGGTGGTCGTGACATTCGGTGTTTCATACTGCTGAATGACAGTCTATGCAATATAAACGTCAAAATTATTAGAATTTGATTGCTTGCTTTATAATCTCTTTCTATCTCGCAACAATTACTTTTCTCGAGTTTTTATTGCGTTAATTATCCCAATTAATGAATTAATTATATATATTAATCGTCTTTGCAATTCTAATATCTTTTACATTTCCAATCAAAATATTTGAAATAAGAGAACATAAAATGGAATAGAAACTAAATACAAATGAAATAAATCAATTAAAATAAAATAGAAACTAAAGGAACATAAAAATCATTTTAAATGTATTTGGTATTTCGTAGATTTATTTCACAGACATACAAGAACAACATATAATTGAATTATAAAAATTAAAAATATTTTGACATCGCATCAGCCGATATTTTATCGTTGTCGTGTTTACTTTTCAGATGATACAAAATCTGGTCAAAGCTACGCCAATCAGAACGGTGAACCGAAGAATTCCTTGATCCACCAACGAAACGAAACCGAGAAAAGTAAGAATCGATCATATTTATTATTCCCTTTAATCGATAACCGATTTTACTTTGGAATGCTGTCCTGGCGGCGAATCATGCTTTTTGCACGGTCATAAGACAACATCAACTTCTTTTCCTTATTTACCGTGCACATTTGCATTCGTCATTCTCGTTTCATTCATGGGCAGGTGTAAATGCTACGCATTGATATTACTTTCTTGTGCAAATAAGATTATTAAATACGTTGCAACTATTAACTATAGTGTTCGTAACGTCATCTGAAAATTCGGAAATATAAATTAAAGAGTATAGTAAATAAAATACGATAGCAATTCATAAGCTATTCTTTAAATATTATTCCACTCGTAACAGGATTATTTTTCATATCGTTTTTTATATCTCAATAATTTTATGGCAGTAGCAGAACACAATAATTACTCTAATTATCGAAAGAGACTTCAGTTCGGTTAGAGAATTTTCGGTTTAGAGATTTCGTCTTCTTCTAAATTTTTCTTCTCATTAATATAATCGAGCCAAGCTAGCAATTACAACATAGACACATCGTTTTGCTTTCCTTATCCCGCGAGCTTTGTCGACATTGTCGCACTATCGAACGATTAAACGATTCTCGTTAGAGTGGCGTTTCTTTCGTTGAACGTGTTTTTCTTTATGTTTCATCGTCTTATGTCAATACACGTTGATTCTCCTGAAGAAAATTACGAGCATCTTCTCGAGAACAATTGCGGCTTAATTAAGAACGGTTTAACAATCCTTTTCGTTATTTAACTATACTTATTTATAAACTACGAACAAGATTGCATTTCACCAGAAATTAAAAAGCAAAAGCAGTGAAAAAATGAAAAAAAAACGAAGCATAAAACAGAAAAATAGAAAACAGAGAAAAAGTGGAAACTGGCCGATTTTACGATTCCATAGGAGTTTGCAAATTCTTGGAGTACGCTACAGACAAGGAAGAGATTAACATGCCACACAGTGCGCGAAACCGCAGAAATCGCAAAGGTCGCAACAACAGAAGACCGTTTCACAGGCAGCAAACTCTGGATAAAGCTACGAAAGATAACAAGGCCACCATAGAAAATGCAAAGAGCATCGAGGAACACGAAGAGAATCTTCACGAGCCTAAGACGAGCGCACAGACGAAGACGAACGACTCCGACTCGGAGAATACCGTACACAGTGACGAAATTGAACGGAAGAACGTCGAAGACGATGATGTAAACGTGACGAAGAATTCAGATAACGAAATCACGTCAAAGGGAGTTACATCGAAGCGTCATAGATACGCGAAGGAAGAAAAATGTCGAATCGAGATCGGTAC
This sequence comes from Bombus soroeensis, assembly GCA_014737365.1. Taxonomy (NCBI): domain Eukaryota; kingdom Metazoa; phylum Arthropoda; class Insecta; order Hymenoptera; family Apidae; genus Bombus; species Bombus soroeensis. The sequence goes on along the minus strand of JACXIL010000176.1, from coordinate 41,241 downwards.
AGTGCAACCTGGCATCAAAGTTATGAAGATCACAACGATCAGTAGTTCACCTCTGGAAGCAAAAATCGATCACATTCCTGGTGTCGGTATCGTAGAGACTGGTAGCAAAGATAAGATGCCGGATAACGAGGCTATTGTGACCATTTGCGAACCTGTGGACTCTTTCTCTTCGTCTACGACGAAAGTGGACAGGAAGAACGATGCGAATGAAAATTGCACGTCGACTGGCAACAAGTTGCAGATTCGCGATGTCAGCGACTGCGACACGGTAGAGACGGCTAACGTTAAGCCAGTTATCGTTGAAATGGAATCGGACGTGGAAAGGGAGCCAACGGAGCTAGGTACACGGTTGCAAGCGGATTTCCATGAATCTGACGCGTCGAAGCAAGATTTTGCGGAGCCGAGGCGTGTGTGGGACAGCGTGATGCCGCACGACGTGGAGAGGAAATTGAGGAGCTTCATCGAGAGTCTAAAATTGCCGACTTACGTGGAGGACGTCGTGGAAGCAACGAAGCCGACGGACCACGAGCGGATCAGTGGCTCAACGCATAAGAAGGCGAGGAAACGCGCCACTTTCGAAGCGCAACACGCGCACCTACAGGCGGCTAACAGGTTTTTGGACATCATTCAAGAGGAGGGCGAGAAACTGTCCGAAGACGAAGAGCAGCATATAAGAGATTTTATTAACGAGGAGATTGGGAAATACCGGCGGAAAGAACGCTGTTCAGATCGCGTAGAAGAAACAGAGGAATTGACGCAAGGAAGAAGAGAGGAGCACAGTGCGAAGATAAATGTGATCAACGTGAACGAAGAAATGTCTGAGAAAAAGGAAGACGCTGAGAAAAAACAGGAAGACGTTGGTATAGGAAGAACTGTAAAATTGGATAGAGCGGAAACGGAGTCTGACGCTAGAGAAACGAAGGAGTCGATTGACGAAGATGATGAATCGCAGAAGGATTTAAAGAAGGAGAATTTAAAGCTAAAACAAGATACGGAAGTGCTAGAAGGGGTTAAAAATGTCAATGTTGAAGATGAGCATGTAGGAAGTGAGTCATTCAAAATAGGGGAATTGGAGCAAAGTATAGAAGAAGATGAAGAAATATTAGAGAAAAAGGAAGATAATAATAGAAAAATCGAGGAAGTGGTAAACGAACCATTGATATTGAGTAATGACAGTATAAGTCAAAGTGATTCTAAGTTGAACGTTGAAGATGAGTCTGTAGGGAGTGAGTCATTCAAAATAGGAGAATTAGAGCAAAGTATAAAAGAAGAAATATTAGACAAAAAGGAAGATAATTATGAAAAGATCGAGGAAATGGTAAGCGAACCATTGATAATGAATAACGACGATATAAATCAAAGTGATTCTAAGTTGAACGTTGAAGATGAGTCTGTAGGGAGTGAGTCATTCAAAATAAAGGAATTGGAGCAAAGTATAAAAGAAGAAATATTAGACAAAAAGGAAGATAATAATGGAAAAATCGAGGAAATGTTAAGCGAACCATTGATATTGAGTAATGACAGTATAAGTCAAAGTGATTCTAAGTTGAACGTTGAAGATGAGTCTGTAGGGAGTGAGTCATTCAAAATAGGGGAATTAGAGCAAAGTATAAAAGAAGAAATATTAGAGAAAAAGGAAGATAATAATGGAAAAATCGAGGAAGTGATAAACGAACCATTGATATTGAGTAACGACGATATAAGTCAAAGTGATTCTAAGTTGAACGTTGAAGATGAGTCTGTAGGGAGTGAGTCATTCAAAATAGGGGAATTAGAGCAAAGTATAAAAGAAGAAATATTAGACAAAAAGGAAGATAATTATGAAAAGATCGAGGAAGTGGTAAGCGAACCATTGATATTGAGTAACGACGATATAAGTCAAAGTGATTCTAAGTTGAACGTTGAAGATGAGTCTGTAGGGAGTGAGTCATTCAAAATAGAGGAATTGGAGCAAAGTATAGAAGAAGATGAAGAAATATTAGACAAAAAGGAAGATAATAATGGAAAAATCGAGGAAGTGATAAACGAACCATTGATATTGAGTAAGGACAGTGTAAGTCAAAGTGATTCTAAGTTAAACGTTGAAGATGAGTCTGTAGGGAGTGAGTCATTCGAAATAGGGGAATTAGAGCAAAGTATAAAAGAAGAAATATTAGAGAAAAAGGAAGATAATTATGAAAAGATCGAGGAAGTGATAAACGAATCATTGATATTGAGTAATGACAGTATAAGTCAAAGTGATTCTAAGTTGAACGTTGAAGATGAGTCTGTAGGAAGTGAGTCATTCAAAATAGGGGAATTAGAGCAAAGTATAAAAGAAGAAATATTAGATAAAAAGGAAGATAATAATGGAAAAATCGAGGAAGTGATAAACGAACCATTGATAATGAGTAATGACAGTATAAGTCAAAGTGATTCTAAGTTGAACATTGAAGATGAAACCAGTGGTCAAATGTTATTTAATGGTGCAAATAAGGAATTTAAAGTTTTGGATAGCAAGCAATTAAACGAAAAACGTGAAACATTAACTAATGACGTTGGAATAAAAGAAGTAGGGAAAGTATCGCTTGTTCAAGAAGGTACGTCGACAGAACAGACGTCAGAAAAGCAATCAGAAATTTCTGATGATTCAAATGTGAGTGCACGTTGCGCAACAATACAGCTTCAAGAAAAGAAAAATGAGAAATTGGAGCTGGATAAAAATCAAGATACTTCAAATGAAATATCAGAAGAATCAAAGATCAAACAGTTAGAAACGGATGGTAATTGTACTCGTTTGAAAAGTGAAGCATTAATTGAAAAGCCCGTTAGAGAAGAACAATTGGATTTGGAAAATAACATACAAAATTCTGAAGCAAATACATTGTCAGAGGAAGCTGAAGAATCAAAATCAATCGGTGACGTTAATGGTTGCAAAAACGAAGTACTGAAAGATGATGTTACAGGAGATTCCGAAGTAAATACGTTGCCTGAAAATCAAAATGGAACAAAAAAGAATGGAGAATCGTCTCATAAAAGTGAGATAAAGTCCGCAAAACTGAATGAAGAATCATCATACGAAATAACATCCGCAGAAATCAATGAAAAATCATCATATGAAGCAAAACATAGAGACGTCGATAAAGAATCATCGAAAGAGAATGAAACAAAATCTACAAAAATTAATAAAGAATCATCCAAATTGAAATATTCGTGTGTAGAAAATACGCAAAATGAGAAATATACCAATGTAAAAAACGCTAATATTTCTGAATCAAACATAACGAAAAGCGTAAGCGATGAACTATTAAAAGTACAATCCTGTTGCGTAGAAAATGATGCGATAAAGACGAAACCATGTACCCTAACGCCACCAAAAAGATCTTCTAGCCTGTCAGACATCGATTTCCAAGAGAAAACAACGTATTCCCGTGTTCACGATCGTAATCCTCCAACCCCTCCGCTTCGTCGAAAAGGGGAAGTGAAAAAGCTCATAGACGTTGACGATCCTCTCAGTCGTCCACCTCTTCCAAAAGAAAACCTCGGTATATTCGATGCATCTTTCAGACAGCCCTTGGAAATACATTCTTTGGAGACTCCGACGATGTGTAAGAATATTGGCAGCCTGAGAACCTTATCGACAATAATATCCCGCAGTGACGCGTCCGTCAGAAATATTCGCCACGCTTTAAGCACCGTGGATTTGTTGGCTCTGCCTGACAACGTACGCAAGATAATCGATGATCTAAGAAGAAGCGGGAGCAGGGCTTGTCTCCGGAGTGACATTACCGAATTGCGCAATTACCTTGAGAACGGCGCCGAGCTTGGCAATAGAGCAACGCCTGAAATAACGTCTGACTACTTGAATCGTAACATACAGGAAAAATCGTCGGCGTCCAAGTCGTCGGCGAGATCTGACGCGCACGAGCCGGTCGAACGAATAGTGAAAATGGTCGTAGAGTCGTCCAAGGACGAGCCTGATCGACCGACAGTTTCTGATAAATGCGATCAGGAGCAGTCCGAGAGAAAGATCGGGACATCAAGGAATGAAAATCAGGGAAACAAAATCGAATGGAAACAGCCATCGCGTCATCGTGTTCAGAAGGAGGTTATCAAGAACGAAACGTCGACCACGAAGACGATTGTAACGCAAAAGAACGTATCGACCATGCGAGACTTCAGATCGTGTAAGAACAAAGTTGAACATTCAATAGATACCAGGGAGTTAACTACTAGCGAGGAAGAGTTTGAAGAAATATACAAATATTCCACTTCAAAGGACAATGACGAAGTGCAGTCTTACGTTCGTAAAATTAGCAAGCACGATGGTCATGATCAGAAGGAACGTGAAGAATTCGATAGCCCGTCAGAAATACTAGACTCCATTATAAAAACCCAGCCTGACCATTTCACGGATGAAGAGAAGTTGGAGACGGTGGATTATCAAGGACACGACTCGTCTAGCAGTGCGACTACTTTGAGTACGGTGAAGTATAACCCGGCAGATGCCTGGCAAGCTGATATTTATTCGATAATAGTGGAAGAAGCAAGGAAAAGCAAGCTTAAGCGAGAGGCAGAGGAAAATGTGGAGTCATCCAGCTTGAAGAAGAAACTTCCTTTGCTGAAAAGGGACGAATCGTTTTACAACGCAACGAACTGTCACGAAGTTTCAGTGACACCTGAACCTATACCCTATTCACCTGTCGAAGATCTGTGTTACACGACCATCGACAGTGATGCGAATTACGCGAAAAGTCAGTCGCAGGAAGCCGGGACTACTAACAGACCAGAGTCTTTAAAAGACCTTAGCGTTAAGAAAATCTTGTCGATGCCGTACGGTTTTCACGTAATCAACGAGATCACGATGCCTAAATTTAACATCTTTAAAAGTCTACGGTCTATCCCGAAGTTTACTAATAACGTAACGAGTGGTGACATTACAGACGTTCCGTTAAATATGCATGGAGTGAGTGAGCAGCAAACTGAAAGAGCTAAACTAACGACAGCCTTGTCGGAATCGAAATGTTCTGACGCATGTGAAACCACTGTTTCAGACCAGACTATATCAGAGCAATTAAAACAGAAAGAACTGCTCGATTCGAATGTGTGGCGGCAAATGACCATGGCGAAAGATAGTTGGGGAACGTGGGTGGGTTTATCGACGACCAAAGATCCCAGATTACTCGTCTGCTTATCGCCGTCTCAGCAGAAAACCGCAATAAAAACGAGCGCGGACAACTTACTGGACCTGCACAGAAAATTCCTAAATAGACACAGCTATTTCGACGAGGAACCGCCTCCGCGAATTCCCGTTCCTAAATATCGAGTGGAACTGCTACCCATCGACGAAAGCGACAAAGAAAGCGTTAAACGCGAAGTAAAAATCGAATTCTCCAAACCGGCGACTCGTCGCGTTCGCACTGAACACGATAAAACATTAAGTACAAACAGACTGTTAGACATTATCAAAGAGAATTCTGACAATTCTAAACATGCGTATAGCACGAGACCAAAGTCGAGAAACGAATCAAACGTGAAGTTTGATGAATCGAGGCACTCCGACGCAAAGTCGTCTTATACAAAGTCCAGTGCTCTTGACAATGGCCAGGAGCGTCTGAAAGTCACTCGCCTATGCGACTGGCTGAACTTAGCAAGACGCGAACCCGCGAGTAATGCGCGGCACGCGACATCGCTCTCCGATGATTTATTAATAGAATCGTCGGGTGAGGGAAAAGAGCGTGATAAGAGTCGACTCAGCGAACGAATTCATGGCAATCAGTCGGAGGTTGGAAAAGAATCAGAGTCGGATGGAATCAAGGAACGTGTTACTGGTAAACGATCGACGCCAGCTCGTTTCATCGACGCTGCTCTGATGGCGAATTCGCTGGAGAAGCCGGAGCCGCCCGTCAGAAGTCCGACGCCTTTCAACAAGAGTCCCATTACACTGAACAGCGCCATCATCGACAAATCGGCCGCGATGCCAGACACCGCGGACAGGAGGACACCACCGCCACGAAGGACTATCGATCCGCGTTACAACGTGAATCCAGCGTTGATCGATAATAAAGTGGAAGTGCCACCGCGTCTGAAACGCGTGGTCAACGTAGACAAATCGTGCATCGACACGACGAGTATCTTCGATCAAAATCCACCTAGAAGTCACCTGCAACCACGACGATACAAGAGCGAAGAAGAAGAAAACGTGAAGCAGGTGGCAGCTACGGAAATCATGCAAAATCTGAAGAAGCTTCAAACCGAGGCAGAAACCCAGTTGGAAGGTCGTCGAAAGTATTCTCTACCCCAAGAGTATTTCGCACAGCAGTTGAGGTACATAGAGCTGCTGGAGAATCAATTGAAAAATGTAATATTAGCCGAGGAGGAGGAGAAGGAAGCCTTTGAGACATTCCACACGCACGTGAGGCAACGAGCGCAGGAGAAAGGCGTAACGGAGGATGTACCGAAGAAACTTCCTTCTTCAGACAAGAAGGTTGATCGAGCAAATACACCTGGGATTAAAGAAAAAGCCTCTCAAGACACCTGCAACGATGAATCTTGGGTAGAGAGCCAAAGCTGGCAAGAGAAGACCGAGGAAGCGAAGGAAAATTATTCGGAGACGATTAATAAACATGGTCACAAGGATTTTTTGAAGAAGGTGCATCACGAGAACGGTTTCCACGAGGAGGAATGTGAAAAGCGAATGGAGCACGTGGAACAGCATTCCGTGATGACCAAGAAGGCTGACAAAGTTCCTGAAAAGATGAAAGCGGATGGAGCTGAGCGAGCGAGCGGCGGTTGTAGAAAAGCAGCTACGGAAGAAGAAAGGACGAAGGACGAGCGTCGTTTTGCCAAAGAAGATACGTCGTCTGAGATGTGTAACTTACGGAAAAGCGTGAAAATCGAGAAACCAAATGTGCCCGCGGCCGTTGAGAACAGCGAAACGTTTCGACGGAGAATGTACGACGAGTATGTGCACAAGGTGCTGGAGCGAGAGGAACGGAAACATCACAAAGTGGTGAAAATCAGCACTCACGAGAAATCGAAGAATAATTTGAGAAAGAGTGACATGAGCACCGTTGAGAAAGAGTTTATCGAAAAAGCGAGGAACAGGTTAAATAAATTTGGGATCAATTTGGACGAAAGCGAATCAGAAAGTGACAAAAGCGGTAGCAAAGGCAAACGTGACGAAAAGACGAATGAGAGGAAACAAGAATGCATCGAGGAGCGGAATATGGTCAAGGTGAAATGTTTGATCGACGGGAAGGAGTTGGAAGACGCGAAAAAGTTACCGAAGCATCTACAAGAATTCCTTACAATGTCCGCCACGTTCGACGATGGTGAGTCTCACCGAATCGAGGATTGCAGTGTTATTTCAGCGTTGTTTTCGATTGCTACGGTTGAAATATCGTGCTCGAGTGTTGATCGCCCGATTTTTCAATTTTGGAAAATACGAATGACGTGTCGGATATTGGATACGTAACAGTCACTAACGCACGTTCGTAGCCTTGTGATGGATTGCATTGTCGTAGGTTGCTTGCCATATTGCTCGTCACTAACGATATTCATGGTCAATTATTCATGATTTTCTTTTCTTTCTTTGCTCTTCTTTTTAGTTGACAGCCATTTACGTATTGGTTGTATTTTTGGTTAGCAACTATTTCTCTTTTTCGTTATTTTATATCCGCGTCCTATACAACATTTATTAGACAGGATGTTATAAATTTGACGAGCGGTTCCCTATGCGATAGCAAGTTAAAAGAGCAGAGTTAGTATTTTTCATACAGAGCTTCATTTTTCTAAATATTACATTTATTCTGCATTTATATTTTCTCTAACTTCTTCGATCTCTTTTGTACGTTTATTAAGATTTACGATAATATTGTACGAATTTTGGCAAGGTTTTGAAATATTACATTATTTAAATGACTGCAGATTAAAGCTCTGTCTTAGGCAGCAAAGAAAAGTATTAGGGTGAAACTGTAAGAAAGCTACTTTTCCTTCGATTTCGATGATTTTTGCATATGTTGTAGAAATCAACATTGTGAACAATTTTCTCCTCTGTATGCACCTGTCGCTCGACCATAGTTTCTGAGATGTTCCTGAAAAACTATCGATACCAGACAACGGTGAATTCTGCCTATAATTGTGTAGCCATAGCAGCGTACGTGTTTGTATTAATTGTCGACCGTCTATTTTTTGTTTAGAATATAATAATATATACATAATTTGCAGAAACTATGGTCGAGTGACGGTTACATACACAGGTAAAAGTTGTTCTTGCTGATTTCTAAACATGTACAAAAAACATCAAAGTTGGAGTGGAAGTAGCTTTTCTATAGCTTCACCAGAGATTTTTGTTCAATGAAAATCAAAATATTTGATGAATTAAATATTAAAAATATTACATTTTTCATATTTTCATATCTTGTTGGAACGTCGAACTCAGATTGATATTACTTAGATGAAAGTGATGTTTTCAACAACTTATAAGATAGTAGTAAAAATCTGTTGTTTCTAAACATAACGAAAGAATATGTTGTCCGTAGTTTGTTCGAAATCATCGTTGATAGAAAATATTATAAGGTAATGACGTTCTGGTATTGACAGGTTTTTGTTAATGATTTATGCTTTTGACAAGATCAAAATAATTATTGCTTTAAACGGTCGTACCTGTTTGGTTAGCAGCAAGCTTTATTCACATAAAATTTTGTGTGCTTAGTTTCACTTTGAGTTAGGTGAATTCATCTAGACAAGCAGAATTTGCAAGAATGATATTTTAAATTTCAATTTTATATTATTATACAAGTTGTAATGAAAAATTTGGTTATATTACTATAAAAGAGTAAAATTAAAATTAAAAATAAAAATGAATTGAAAAGTAAAATTAAAAACTTTTTAATTAATTTTTACATATTTTATTATTACCATTATATTATTATTATAATGAAGTATCGTTAAATATAAATATAATTTAGATGTATTAATTCTCAAATCTTTTAATGATATACACAAATTAATGATGTCAACTATGTACATACGCATCAAGTTTTATAATATTATATTTGGAATTTAACTAATTTCAAGTGGATTCCCTCATAAGTTCTAGTACATAATTAAAGCTGTGTTTTCATGAGAATGAGATATTCAGTTCTTGTTTTTGGTAGGATTGAAAGCTCTCTTTTATAAAACATAATTTTTAACCAGTAATGAATGAAACCGTTTTATTTTTCGATGATATTACATTTATAATTATTCTTGGGTCAAATTAGTGATTTTTTTCCAGGATTGCATTCTCAGTTTTTAGTAATTTAGGAATAAACATGTTTAATCGACAATATTTACGGTCTGCATTTAAAAATAAATAGAAGCGACAACTAACACTCACAGAACAATATTACACGCATATATACTTTATAATATTATATTATATATATTATAATATTATATATTATAATTCGCAGAAAGTATTTAACTAAGTCTGTGATTTTGAAAATTTGTAACATATATTTAATTCGTCATTGTCGTCATATCGAGGTTGATAAGCCACGTCAATATCCGAAATACTGTGGCTGATATGTGTCTTACAAAACATGCGATAAAAGCGAATAGAGTACATAACAGCAACTTATAAATGATATTACAATTTTACATAAATTGTAGGAAATATATAGAAAATATATAGAAATACGTAGAAAATATACGTTCAATGAATTGAAAGATGATATTTATTTTTAATTTAAAATTTGATTTTTAAGTACATACGTTCATAAGTAATATCCTATACGTATTTATACTGTAGTACGTATGTAAGTATTTTTCTTCAATCGCAACAAATTTTCTTCCAACTAACAATTTATTAAGTTAAACGCAAACAAGATACATGTACATATGTATATTGAATAAATTAAATATATAATTTATTATATATTTTTTGTACGATATAATAATACATAGTAATACTCAAATGCCACGTTTTTTACAATTGAAATCTATTTCCAATCACGAGAAATATTTTATGTGCTTACTGTTTTAAGTAAGTGTTGATACTACTGATTTTTTCCATTCATTGGCTATTTGAATACGTAACTCATGTTGTTTCAAGATCTCAAACATTTTTGGAGTCAACATCTCTTTTGAAGAATTTTTGATATTGTCTTATATTGTGGTATTGTCAGTAACACTATGACGACTGTCTTTTTGAAGTAACTTTCATCAGGGGCTGGCTAGTTCTGTAAGAATTTGTAAAATGTGAGTAACCGTTGAAAATCAGATGACGTGAGAGTGGCGCCATCGGTCGTTACAATGTTCATAACGTTTCTTATAAGAGTAGAATTAATTACTTCAGAAGCTTCAGCAACTTTTATTTAGTTAAAATATAAAGAGAATTATTAAACATTTTATTAACTGTCATTCTATTTCTATATTCGATTATCTTTTGAATTGCGTTATAACGATACTAGATGTCGTGTTCTCTTAAAACTGAAATATCATCACCGTGAATACAGCTGTAAGATATTTAAATTTTAAATAACGAAATAAAGTATGAAACTGAGAGCACATAATTTTGTTTCTATTCAATACATACTTTGTCGAATTATTACATTTATCTTGACTACAATCTTAGATTTGTTTAATTCAATTGTTCGATATAAAATATGGCATAAATATTAAATTTGTCCTATTTAATATGAAATGTAACATACATTTTTTTGTTTAATACAACATGAAATCTGTAAATTAAATAAAAAGAAATGAAACGGTCATCTAGGAACAGCTCATAAGTTATGGAGTCCAAAAAACGAATTGTTGGAATTTATGTTTTGTCATCACGTATAAACTACTGAAGAGATTTTTATAGTGTTTTTTCTGTTGTATAGCTTATTCGTGTTCCGAAAAGAAAATAGAATATGTTTCATCTCGATTCGTTTTGTAAAAGCTGAGATAGCCTGGCTGACCTGAATTGTATGTACTCTCATGTTGAGTAGAGGTTAAGCAACAATGGTTATTATTTGAAGTCGAGCCTTTTTTTAATTTAATATTTTTTACTACGGAGAATAACTGTTAGTATAAAAAAATTTGTAGGAATTTTATTCGTAAAAATTTATTTTCTAAAAAATTGTTCTGTATATTAGTAGTGTACGTGAATGAAATCGTAAGCAAAAGTTAGTATAACATAGATCTTTCGCGGGAGATAGAAAGTAGACGTAATTCGAACTATGCGTGAGTTAATTTTCACAGACATCGATAAGAAATTGATCTGAACATAATTAGAGAAGGTTTTTTAAACCGCTGGAATCTCATAAAACATAATGAAACAGGAAATAAGATTGCGTAACGTTATACGCTGAACCGATAGACGAGAAGCGGATTGATTTCTTGCCCATAAAGTGGAAATACTGAAAGATAAGTTTGTTGGCTTTCGCGTAGGTCGTAGGGTATCGTTACGACTAGAATATAGAATACTAGATATACTAGATAAATACGACTAGAATATAGAATACTAGATATACTAGATAAATACGACTAGAATAATAACTTAAAGCTATTAGAATTTTCTGTAGATATCATTATAGGCAGTATATTTTTAAAAAGCTTGAAGAATTGAAATTTCAAAATATTTAATCTTGTCGATCGGGAGTTTACAACCTTCTCATAGATGCATAGCATCAAAGCAAAATTAATTCATAGCACATAGAAGTATGAGATTATGCACTTAATTAAATTACTGTCATATATCTGTATTTCGTTCTCAATAAAACGATTGAACAGTTAAACGAAAGGATTTAATTTAGCATTAAAAATATACTTTCGGTTGATAACACAGTCGGTTTTTCTTATGTTCTCGCTTGAAGCACGAAGTTTTTGAGAATGGAAACTTGTACGATTTCAAGTTTTACATATTACTTTGTGTGTTTCTTCCGGCAGATGTCACTTTCAGTGCGTCCATATCTTTCTCACTGACACCTGCTTTGACATTTCATGCTATAAAAATACACAGATTGGATTGTTAAATTATGACGATCTTCTTTTCCAGCTTATTTATAGCAATGCACGTACTTAGGTATATATTACTTTGTAACTTACCTATGAGTAAAATCAAGATCTTAACATATCAAAAAAATATCTGAAGTTTTTCATCATAGTATTACGCAATTCATGACATGCACACAGAAATAATCGTGTTTCTTATTAAAACTATTATTAATATTTTCATTAACGAAGAATATTTTTAACAATGTTACACTTAAAAATATTATGTATAACATCAATACGTATAAAATACGTCAATTTTACAGCTCATATATAAAAAATAATTCATTTTGGAACTAATTCTGTCATTTACCTAGAACGTGACATTTTTCGGAAGAACAAAGGCTTAATATAAACAACGATACAGTCGAATCAATTTATAGGCGTTCCTGATAATAACAATGCTAATGAATTGAAGACCAATGATATTCAATGCTGATCGATTTTTTATTACGTACAGCATTAATAAAATACGTATAAAAAATTTTTTTCGCAAAAGTACGTCACCGGTTTTACAATGTACAGCTGATTCGACGCGATGTTTTCGTCGTGCTGCAAATTTATAATGCGCACGCCACGCCAGAGTCATCAAATCTGACGTACATGACCAATTGTAGTAGAAAGAAAAAATAAGTTCGAAGCTTCCCAACGGATGACTGATGAGTCATAATGATATAAATTATTGATAATTTGCGATTAAAATTGCGATTTTAAATTTAAACTATGTGTTATTTGTTATTCGTATATTTATTTTAAATTCGTTTTTTTTTAATTACGATGTTTGCTGATTAAATGGGTCCAAATTATTTTTATTACCATTCTTTAGATGGTTGAATAATTAAAATAGACGGAAAACAAAAAAGTATCTTGAAAATGTTGAAAAACATAAATGAGATGTTTAAATTTTGTCTTTTCGTCAAATACTAACAAGTAAATACGTGCAATCTTCCATTATTATAATATTAAGTGCTTAATTTTAATTTTATTTTTATTGTTTACTCATTTTTTGTTATTCGTATTCCGAATAAATTTTCGTTGCTAATCGTCGCAAGTTCATAAACTGGCAACTGACAAGCAGAAACAGTGTTGTGGCAGTCAGCCGAAGGTGCATGGGCGGGGAGTGCAGGTGAGAAAAGGCACCTTTAGTGGACCTAGTGAGGTCTTCGAAAAATTGCGTACGATGTAATATCGCGATAGCAAGAGATAAATGGGTCTTTGAGACACTTAAACCTGGATAGAAACGATTTCACATATTCGTACAGGACTGATATTATCGGTCACGTTAGTTTGCCAATCGAAATAGCTTCGTATGAATGCATTAAAGCAGATGTCTTTGGATTGATTTAGCTCACCAGTGGGTTTCCGGTTTTAAGCTGAAAATCCATTAACAACCTAAGCCAATCCAAAGGCATTTGCTTCGATGTATTTATATGGAACTATTTGTATTCGGAAACTAAACTGATCCAGTTATTGAAAAATCGATCCTGTAAAAATGTATGGAACTATTTCCATCGAAGCCAAGTTCTAGTGTCTCCAGAACCCATTTAACTCGAACTAGTATGGGATTTCTTTATGATCAATTTTTCGCAGCTTAACAAAATCCCAGCAGATGTCAGGCTATCTGATCGTCACGCTACTGTCTCGGCTTGCAAATTGTGTCTGTTTATAAGCTTGTTACGATTAGTAACCAAAATTGATTGGAATGATGAATAACAACGAAGAATAAGCAATTAGTACAAAATTAACATTAAATATTTAATACCATAATGATAAAAAGATGTAAATATTTGGTTGTTAATATTTTTATGATTTTATTTATGTTTTTCGATACTTCTAAAACATTTTCTTCTTTTCTATTCAACCATCTGAAAAATAGCTTGTATTTATTTAATCAATATTTTAATTAACAGAAAAAAGCAAATTTAATGAATAATAAATAACAGATGACAAATTTTAATCGTAAATAGCGAATAATGTATATAATGCGAAGATTCTTTTTTTGACGATTAGGCAGTCTTCACCTGCCCTCGCAAACGAAAGGATACCTTCCGATATAAGAACGCTCTCGACCAGCTATACCTTGTAGAACCTTGTAAAACCGGTGACATAACTTTTGCAACAGATATATATACAAAAGATCTGTGTTAAAAACTGTGACAATTTTGCGTGGTCCAGCTTGGACTGACTGAGTTTGGATTGGTTTAGGTTAGTGGATCGTCAGCTTTAAGCTACCTAGCAAGCCAGTGCCTTAAACAAAGAAGGTGTCTTAGACATAGATAGGAAAGGTTATGCTGGAAATCATATTTATTAGAATAGGTTAGAGCGACCGTTTGCGAGAAAGGCATTGGTAGATTTCTGGTGGCAACCAGAGGGAGTTGCTGCATGTTCATGCAATATTTTATTTGTTTATTTTAGAAAAATATATAACTCCGTTGACAATTAATTTTTTTTTAAATCTAATTTTCATTATATTTGATTCACCTCTTTTGTCAACATATTAAAAAAATATTAGTTCTGCGTGCAAACATTGTCGAGTGAAGAGGAAAAGGAAAAGGTTAGGTACAGATCAGATGAAAATTAGGGATAAGGTCGGACATGAATAACTAGTTGATGAAATTATTATATTATTGCGTTTGCTATATTTTTCCATTTTTACAGTTGGTCTTTAAACAAAATAAAACGAATTAGTCCATTTGAAACGATAGAAGTGAGTCACGACAAATATAATAGAATACATGGTGCCTTGATTTATGATGTGATTCTACATGAAAAAATAAGTCAGCAACGTAGAATACAATTTTTTCATACGAAGATTTATTCTTGAGAAATCTGACTCCATCACATGTAAGTGTTAGAGAATTGCTGTAATTTAATATTAGTAGTTATGCTTTTATCTGTTATACTAGATAAATTTTATTACTTTAGGAATTGTGGAAAATGTTTCTCATTTTGTTGTATATACATTGCTCTTTGCATTTTCTATGAAAAGTATTGTATTTTGCATAATTTATCTGTTGTATAATTTTGTTGCATAATTTATGAATGTTAAACGTTGTGAAATGTTATCAAATTTGCTTCTAATACCATAAACACAAGTCAAGTCGTTATTCCATATACACTGATGGGACAAATATTTAATGTCAATTTTTTTAAGGCAAAGCCTCGTATGAAGTAATTTTATTTCATATTTTTGACTTCACGTAGAATTTCTATAGAACCACATAGTCACTCTCTACAATATGTGCAATATCTTAAATATGCATGCTGCATTAACACTAAGACTATCGACCTTCTATTGTATACCTAAATATTAGGTTGTAAGTTTCTTTCGTTTTCTAAGGAAATAATAGACGCACAATGTTTTTTGTTCTATATTATTTTATTGAATTATGCACGAACATAATAAACGAAATGGATCAATGGATGAGAAATTGTTGTTTTCTATCATCACCTTATGAAACGAAAGAGACTTCTCGGACAACCTAATATATCATACGCGATGAATTAGGATCAAAGCAATATAACGAAAATAAATAAGTACACCTGTCCCTCAATTTACGCGCGATATCTGTTTATGCATTCATTTTACGCGAATGAAAATCGCATAAATAAAATCTATCAACGCAAAAGAACAAATATGTACATATCTTATACAGCACTGACTTTCAACATCGCCGAATAAATTACTATATGCATTTGTTACTTTAAAACTTCTAGGAAAATATATTTTCTGACCGTGTAAATTGCGTTAATTAATTTATCGCGTAAATTGAGGGATGGGTGCGTATAAGTCTGGTCCGATCATTGTGATTGCTGTGGTAGTCCTGCTATTAAAACCAGATGTAGAAAAATCTCCGAATACTTTCAAAATTGTGCAAGAACAAAGAAAAAAATATTCTCTGGTCGTCGCGATAAATATTTACTACCCACAATTTATTTCTTCTCTATGTCGAATCAAGGGGACCAGTTGTGACTGATCGATCAGTTGTAACGCGTTTATGATTCATTCGAGAATGAGAATCTAAATATAGTGTTCGACGAGAAAATAGGCCAGAGCTCGTGCAACGTTTCTTCGGGCGCGTCCAGCTTTACGCCACGACGCGCCGGAACCACCATCTCGATTTTAGTTATTTCCGTCAAATTGCGACACCGACTGTTATACTCACCGAGTAGTGGCCGAACCTTCTCGAGACCTTCACCCTTTTCAGCTCACTACGTTGCCTTACCAGCGTCGAATTCTACGTTTTACATAGACTGGCACCGAAATAGACGTTCAAAATAAATATTTCCTAGATCGATATGTGAAATTCGGCGCTACCCTGTGTCCTCCCGCCAAGGACACGGGGTGCCCATGAAGGTTTCCCCTACGTAAAAGAAGAAAAAGAGGAGGAAGTCGATATGTGCAACGTATGATCTGATCGCGGTTAATTTTTAAGATTGTGAAAATTTATGAAAGGCAAGTTGTAATAAAACAGTAAAATAAACTTATAACTGCAATTGCAATATTCTTATGAATGCAAGTAAAGAGATGTTCCCTAAATAAAAATTTCTTCGAGCAAAATATTACAAAAATATATTTTTATTCTATTTTGAATATTTTCTGTATTTTTTTATATTATTTGTGTTCATTCTGTATTTGTAGATTTTTAAATTTTTCATGAGTACATAAAATTTCTGTTACAAATTATTATAATTTTTCTAATAAATGGCTAAATTGATAAAATTGTCTCAAAGAAAAGAAAAAATACGCTTTGCGATGCAAAATGTCATGCTTCTTTCCCTCGTTGTAGCAAATAATTGTTTGATTGCAGTTGATTATAGAAATTTATTTTTCTGTAAATATAGCTAAACAAGTAGAACTTTATGGAGATTTATTTAAATCATAAAAAATCTTGTTTATCGCTGAAATAAAAGAGAGATTAAAAGCGAACCAAATATTCTTGATACTTGCAACATATAAAACTATATCATTCGATGAAATGAATCAAAAGAGCACATGACTTACCAAATTCACTGAGCAAGCAAAAAAAAAAGTTTAATTTTTTTTAATTTTTCTGAACGATATTAGTTTTTACTACTTGCTATACGCACATAAATGTTTACGCCACTGACTATTCCTTACCGTGGTACGGTCATTAATAACCTCGTAATTAATAGTTATTAGTTAATTGATAATTAATAACTTGTAATTTAAAAAAGGAGATTGTAATATGAAAATTCGAGAATCGTCTATTACGTATCAAATATTCTCGAAAAAATTAGATTGGTTCGAGTTTTTGTTGGCCAAAGTGCAATTTATCTAAATTTCATTTTGACTTATTTGTCCGGGGCTATAAGAATCAAGTGTATTTTATATATGTTTGCTATGAATGAGATGATTTAATTCGTTTGCATATGTATCGATGTATGAGATGAAGTTTCTTAAAATGACAAGTTTAAAATTTGTTTTCGCAACTGAACTTTACAATTCTTGTTATCAATGTTAGCAGTACCTCGTATAATTCTTTGTTCTACATACTGGCTTTTTATGATTTCAATTTAGATACCATTAACATTATTCTACATTAAAATTGGAATTATTAAAATATGCAGCGCGTCCGTAAATTATTGACGACTTTTTTAAATAAACTGTAATTTAAACAAATAGTTTGTAGGAAGTCAGGTACGAAGAAGGATTATTCTAAACTTTCTTCTTGACTCAAATTTTCTTGCTTTTATCGTTTTGCACAATTATATTTGAAAATAGAAGATAGAAAGTTCGAAAAAGAAATAAAATAAGAAATAATTAAGATGTAATATAAAGAAATAATTTAGATGTAGAATCGGTCACTTTAATATTGGGACACTTTTTAAAACTAAACCAAATGACTCGAGTTTCTTGAGAAGGTAAGTTGTGAGAGAAAATTTGGAAAAATTGCAATTGATCGGAATCGTGGAGAAAAATAGTAAAGATTATTTTTTGCAACTTTTTATCTGACCCGCTAATGAATATTTGAACAATACATTTTGTAGAGTCATGTCAGTTATATATACATGCTAAAAATTTCGTCGAGAACAGGTATCGAAAGACGTAAGAATCTTTAGATTTATTATTTTTACTCGGAAGCCGTGAAAACCTGTAATTATCGTCATTTTTAATCGTTTGTAGCTCATAGCAACTTTGACCGACTTCGATCAAATTTTAAGCATATACATAATTGACATAAATCCACAGAATGTTTTTTACCCGCCGCCTAGTAAATTAATCCTTTTAACTTGCCCCTAAAAAACTCAAGTCAAGTGTCCGAATACTAATGTGACCGACTGTATGTACATATGAAGCTTCGGGTCATAAATATTTAGGTTCATCTTTCATGTTTTATCATATTTTAACATATTTATTTATTTTACTTTTAATCGTTTGAAATAATTATCTGTCTTCCTTTCTCGCTTTATAACATGGCTTCTATTGATTTATTAACATAGCAATAATAGTGGAATATTTATAATAAATATCAGTACATAGAACATACTAATATGATATTTATAAGTATCATAAAATATTAAGAATTTTATCTCTTATTTAATCCCTTTAAACTATGTATAATATTTTTCCTTCACTAATTTGATTATTAATAGTATAAATTACTGGTTTTGTAAAGAAGACATAATACACTAAGATTTTACTGTTTTATTCAAAACAAATACATCTATTGCTTCGTTAATTAATAACTTGTTAAAGTATAATGCTATGTGTACACAATATTAAACATAAATTAATTAGAAGTTAAAATTTCATTAATAAAGTATTGTTAGTTTTAGTGTTTTATCGCGACACAGAAAATGTAAATTCAGACTTTCTGGAAGCTAATCTTACTCGATCACTGTTAAAAATAAAGAACTATTCGAGTCTAGTAACTATGAGATCACTTTTAACTTTTCTAGGCCGGGAAGGAGGAGAATAAATATTCCATGAACAATTTCTAATGCTTTTAAAAATCAATAAATGGCACTTTACATTATTAAATTGTAACAATGTGTTTTATTTTTTACTTATTTTATTTTTTGCGCCGCTTTGGCATGTTTTTTTTTAAGGATATGCTTTTGATTTTGACACAAGGGAAAGTGATAATGAGAACGATCTTCTGCACGAGATTGACAATGCTTTGAAATTCGGCAAGGGATTTCTGTTTGGGAAAGGTGCGTTTCACTATTTTGCTTAGTTAATTACAGCATGCCTTTTATTGAAAAATTAATGAAAAATATATAAAAAAATATTATGGGAAAATAACAGATAGTAAATTAATTTTTACAATACTTATTTATTTTGCAAATATGTATTTTAGTTTTTGATTTCAGGTATGCATACAACTTATTTAAAAATTTAATGAAATATCTAATCTGACATCTTGGAATTATTATAATTTGTACATCTTCTAATTAACTATTTTTCCGTTTAATTATTCATTCTTTTATCAAAGTTAAAGGAACTTGCTTCTCCATAATGGATTTCCTTTGTTCTTTCATTTGAATTTCTGAAACACCTATCTGTTCCAGTAATGAATAATACCTATTTACTAATTTTTACAATTACTACTATTTACTAATTTTACATGAAAAACGGAAATTAACTATTTTTTATAAGGTGATTAGTGATATAAAAAAATCAGTACAATTTTGGGAAAATACTACAGTTTTTACGCAATCTACACAAAGTAACCACCAGAAGCAGTTTAATGTTTAAATAATAGAAAAATAAGAAATTTTACAGATAATTATAGAAGCAAATGAAATAATAAAAAGTTAACAAAACCAATAAATTAATACGAGGGTAACAAAATCAACCTGGGAATTGTAAAATTTTTACTAATGTTACTTTAATTTACACCCGTGTAATTGAATAGAGTTCAACGTTTTTTGTGAAACTGTACTCAAAGATATAATTAACGCATTCCCTGCTATGTAGGCCAACAGTGATCTACGCTATTTAGTACGAGCACGTACAATAAATAAAAGATTGTGTTATTTGTCATTAGCAAACTATAGATGTTTATGCAGATTCATTATTTTATGAACACAAAAAAGAATGAAATTATATTATATTAAATATAAATTATATTTTAAATATTACAACGAATATTTTACAAATTTAGTATTTTCGTACATTTAAACTTCTCATAGATACATAAACAACTGCAGCATACTTATTGGTATTAATTTACCAATTAGGAGGAATCGGAAGAAAAGCAAAACCAAAAAGTATCCAAGATAAAGAATTTAATACAATTGCAAATACTTTATAATACAATGATATACTATAAATTTCTCACTCAGTTTTTAACTGGTAACATAGACTTAAATTGAATAAGATTAATACAATTTCAGAACATCGTCGAATAAATTGGACGATAATATAATCAAATAGAATTATCATCTATCAAAACAATTTATCTTTTATACAGAAACGATAGTAATTCCCTTTTATGATTCAGGAGTATTATACTTCTAATTGAAACAAAAAATATGTTATAAATCGTAAAATCAGTAAAAGTAGACATTCCTATTGTTCCAGTTGCCACAATGTTTTGGGCATTTTTCGCAATTTGATACAAAATATCACGAACAAAAATTAGTT
Source organism: Bombus soroeensis (assembly GCA_014737365.1). NCBI lineage: Eukaryota > Metazoa > Arthropoda > Insecta > Hymenoptera > Apidae > Bombus > Bombus soroeensis. The sequence goes on along the minus strand of JACXIL010000176.1, from coordinate 20,621 downwards.
AGCACTTTGCAATATTAAGAATCGTTACAACATTTCTTTTTCAATAACAAAATCAGATTTATATTTGTTCCTATAAATAGCTACAGTGTTCTCTGCGTCATCTACATCATCTACGAAATAAATTTCATTAGATGACATTAGATTAAGTCAAAATGGAATCTTAATTGTTCCAACTAATTATGTTAGATTAATTTATGAATTTTGGAAAATGAAAGATAAAGTTTATTAATCGAATAACTGGTTTCCCTCTGAGGAAAGATCATATTTTAAGCTATTTAAACATTTTAATTTCCTAATTTCCCCATAATCTATATGGGAGTAATTAATCGTTCCATTAATCGGAGTTCTGATAATTGAGATTCGATTATACTTTTCTCCTATAGTTTGCATACAAAGTACCTCGCTTTATATATTTATATTTATATTATATGTTTCTATTATAAGAAACCAATGTAGAACACAACATTTTATTTAAAAAGAATTCGTTAATTTTTGTTACATTAAACCTATATAAAATACAAAACTTTACTGAAAAAGTAATCATTAATTTGATGTTTGGCATACAGTTCAGCTCCATTTATTCTCTGCGTTACTGCATACACACTGTTCGTTAAACCGAAGTTAAGAAAAGCAAAGTTCTACACAACGTCCGTAGACACCGTGTCGACGGTAAATAAAGGGGAAAAAAGAAATATATACAATTGCTCAAGAAAGTATTGGAATACTTATAAAGACCTTTTGAGGAATATATTATGTTTCTTATACGAAACATTTCTCAATCTCATTAACCTATGAGTTTATTATTATTTATTATATTAACCCTATAGACGAATAAGACTGCACTATCATAGCTATATTGTAAAGTTTGAAAAAGATCTGAAAGTGTACATAAAAGTTGCAAGATATTTGATGTAAGTATTTAAGTATTTAAATTAAAGAAAAGTATTTAAACATTTATTATATTAATAAGACTCAATATTCGGTGGGTGATGTTTAACAATTACTGTATGCCAAAATGGCAGTTTATGCTTTAAACCAATTTTTTACTAAATATAATTTGCAACAAATATCTTGTAACTTTTATGTATATCTTCATATTAGTTTTAAACTTTACTTATTACAGCGTTGATGAAATTATTACAAAGTGTTTTTCACGTGACACACACAACATAAATAGATTCAATTTTTGAATTGTAAGGGTTCAAATACTTTTGCCAGCCAATATACGCGGTGTAACATTTGTGTTTGACCCGAGATCGTGGTTCGATACGAATTTTCGTACGTTACGTGGAGCCACGTCACGCTACTATTTTGAATTGCCGGCTTCTGCGTAGTCGAACGACTCGAAGTGCGCCGTGATGATGGTGGTAGCGCGACAGCGGCGCGGTGCGGCGTTGCCATCAGCCATCGTGACGCTTCGCAGTCCGCGGTTATTCTTCGAAGTTGGTTCGTAATCGCGTTATCTGGTGCAAATTTCCGCCGATTAACCGGAAGAACAAAGCGTGTACAATGTTGGAAAAAAGTGAGTGTCTACGTTATTAGAACAATTTTTAGATCAATCGCTTAAAAATATGGTGTGTGTGGAGGTAGGATTTTTTGTCACGACGTCGCGTCGCCTTAAGGACTCGTTCAACAGGTTGTCCTGCGAACGCCGCTTTAAAATGGGGGATGCTTTAAAATTCGAACGACCACTCCACGTTTCCGTTCCAGCGCGCTATACGGATTTCCGTCTTTATCCTTGAAAGTGACTATATTTGTATAGACACATGTGCTTTCTGCAACAGTTCTGCATAATTTTTCCAAGGATACTGGATTATTTATTGAATATTTCACGTCAAAATTAGTCGTTTTTTTTTTTAGTTGATTTTATTGTCCGTTGCGAATGATTCGTCAAATCTGTGGATATTTTGTTTTCGATGAGAATTGAAGTATTTGTTAATTTAATTCTGTTTGTAGAGACACACTTTTGATAATATTTGATAATCTCGTAAGAAAGTTGGTTTATTGATTGAAAATTATAATGGAAGTTATAAATGAAGAACAAGTATTTGTAAAATAATTTCTTTTAATGTTAATTTTCTTTTTCTTTTAATTCTTCCTATGATTCATTTTGTATTTTGGATGAAGATTAAGGTGATTTTTAAATTTGTATAAATACAAATAGGTTGTCAACAAATTTTAGTAGTATTGTGGCAGAAATCACTTGTTGTTTCGGAATTGTATTGAAAATTATAATTGAAAATACTTGTAGATATAATGACAAATTAATACGAACTTGTAAATATGTACAATGCATTTATGTACGTGTTATCTATATCAATTCTATTTGCTTATGTTTTAAATGTTTCTTTTTTGGATATTAAATATTGTAGTATAAACATCGGCTTAAATATTAAGACTTTGATTAAAGATTCACTTAATTATACTATAAAATTTCGTTAAATAATGTTTTAATCAAATATTGGAGTTTAAATATGATTATATAAATTTATTTATAGTTTAGATTCACTATTTAGGGAACTTATATACATACAGAACACTTAAATATTTAATTTCATATCAATATTTTATTTCATATGTACAGGGTGTCCCAGTATTGATGGTACAACCTGAAGGAGGCGATTGTACATAAACAAATAAGTGGAAAATATGGAATAAATTTTTTTCATTTGAGGTTTTATTTTCGAGAAAATCGACTTTGAATTTCCTCCGAATACGTATGCACTTGACTATGTCGTGGTTAAACAGATCACGATACAAACCATATGTCGTAGGTTTATGATTAATAACAAGGCGTGTAATTCTTAAGATTTACTTTATTAATGTAAAAATTGTTGAAAACGCTGGCCACCGTACTGCATACACAGGTGTGCTTCCCGAATTAAATTTGCTATGGTAACTTGGCCTCCGCGATCACCGGACTTGTCACCCCTTGACTTTTATCTATGGGATCGTACAAAATGAAAAGTTTATTTCGAAATCGACACAAGTCTTCCATAATTAAAAGTGAGGATTATTTTGGCGTTCGAAGAACTGAAGATGAAAAATACGTTAGAAAGCGTGTACGAAAATGTAATTGGCCAGCATTTTCAACAATTTTTCCATTAATAAAGTGAATATTAAGAATTACGTGCTTTATTATTGCTCATAAATCTATGGCATATGGTTTGTATCGTAATCCGCTTAAATTTTAATCCGACATAGTCAAGTGCATGCATATTGGGAGGAAATTCAAAGTCGATTTTCTCGAAAACAAAGCCTAAAATGAAAAAAAATTCATTCCATATTTTCCACTTATTTTCTCATGTATAATCACCCCTTCTAGATTGTACAATTAATACTGCAACACCCTGTATAAATTCGATGTCCAGCGTAGAAATAATTCTGTAACAAAGGAAGCTCCAGTATAACTGATTTTTCACACATTCAATGCTTAGATCAAGCAAAGAAAATGACAATCGAAACGTACTTCTTCGTCAATTTGCTAACGTTAACTTGTGGCGCTAATCATTCGAAGCATCGGTTAATTAAGCTCTGTAAAGCGCAAGATCGTATTTGAGACCAACTCAACTCTCATTGCTTTATGGAATAAAAATTTGTAAGAAGCGTTCGTAAATATTTACATGTTACGCATTAAAGCCTGCCTGAATACATTTCACGAATTTGAACTCTTAACCGACATATCGAATTTCTTAAAAACATCGAGAATTGTGTGCTAAAACTGAGAAATTCGTGATACCTGATAGTGTTTAGCAAACACATAGAGGAAAACGTGTAGTAGAGCTTGTTGGTTAGCGGACCTCGATTACATAAAGGTGTCACGTTACCGCTCCGTAGATTGCACGAAATTGCAATATACGTGTGTTCAAGGCAGAAGACGCGTGCTATTTTCGTTTGTCAGGGACTGGCGTCTTCCGCTCCTGAGGTTCCTTCCGGCCGCGAAATTCAATTTGGACGACGATGATTGAGCTTTTACTTTTTACCAGTCAATTGATTCTAGTTATTCGATTTGAATACAGCGCTCTGCAAAAGTTTCTGGTTAGATAAATTTGTTTATTTCATGCTGCAAAAATATTATTTTAAAAAACTTTTAATTAATATTATGCAACTATATGTATAACAATGTTTATTTGTTGTACTGTTTCCTTTTACTTTCAATGATCTTATATTCAATATTAACTTAAATTCTTGTAGATATTACTTTTAGAGTATGTTGATAAAAAACTGAAAAATCTATGTAGCCTAAAATTTCAGCAATTAAGTAATTATCTGATATTTCTCTAGCATATTCATTTTCAATCTGTGACGTATAAATATGGAAATTTACGCTAAAATTAAGCTTTATTTCAGCAAGAGAAAGAGAAGGTTTTATTTCAGAAGAGAAGGTTTCATACCCTATCTATAAAAGGGAATAAATATTTTTTAGAAAAAAAAAGAATTCTTTGCTATTTTTACTTTAAGCTAAATTAAAACATACTATTTAATATTAGATATATGAATATTAATACTGTTTCTAATAAAACTAATGTAACTAATAAAATAGTTAAGAATAAAAATTTATGATAAATTTCAGTTCTTAATTACATTAGGCAATAAAAAGTTTAGAAGTTTCTTTTACAGTGTAATGATAGTTAATTTTTTAATTATGTTCAATTAATGACTCGATATTAAGGAAACATTAAAATGTAAAAAGCCATTGCATAAATATCGTACTTTGAGGAATACTTTATGTTCTACATGTGAACTTTTCCATCTTTGTACGTCCTGTTATCTTTCTTTCCTTTTATTTTTGCTTCGAAGCTCATTAAGCTTGCTTCTCTATTAATGACCCTCATCGTTCTTATAAAGAAGCAATTTAAAACCTCTTTAGTACGTTCCTTATCACGATTTAAGGTGACAAAATAGTGACATGTATTCTATACATGTATTATCCAACAAAACAAGAGGACTATATTCATCCATATCGATGAATGAGTAAAATATTTTTTAGCTGTACAAAAAATTTCAAATGTACAATCCATAATGAAATTATTTTGACACAAATACTTTCTATTATATAGTATCTTAATTTAATAAAATTGAAGTATGAATTATGGACTAAATTATGAATTACAAATTATGAACAGTACATTTTTATCTAAATATACCTATGTGTTTAGGAATAATGCAACCCAAAACTTACACGTTTAAGACATTTGTTTAATTGTGAATATAAAGATCAAGATCAACGTTATTTAGGCGCTGTCCCTATAATCTTTTAGTACTTACTCATACATTATGTAGTTATGTATGCGTATGGTTAGAAAGGAAATTAATTTTTTAAAGCTCATAACCGGAAGGCAGGAGAAAGTAAGTATATAATGTCTATGAATCTATTATTTTTAGAGTTTGCTGGAGGAAAGTTTCTCTGTTTTTTGTTCGGAAACTCAGGCTCTGCCTTCAAGAGAAGTAACGTCATACTTCCCGGGTCACATTGTTTGTCAATGCGGATACCACCTTTAAATAGCGGTATTTGAAATAGACAAAGTGATTGATGAGCATATACGTTAGAAAGCAGATATGTCTAAAGAGTTCCTTATCCATAAAATCAAATGTTAAGATACGGTAATAAATGATCAGGAAAATAGCAAATGGCTCAAAATGTTAAAGTAATGAAAAAAAGCGTAGTATTAAATTAAAAGTATAAATATTACGAAAATATATTTTGTTTAATAATTAAATAAAATAATACGTCGTAAAATGTGACAGTCACTTGAGCACTTATTTTGTAAATATTACGTTATTAGAAAATATTTTATAAATTCTATAGGACGATGATAATTAGTAGACTGCGGATTTTTATGCATTTACAGGAAATTTGAAAATGCAGTGATGAAGATGCAAAGATAAAAAAGATGTAAAATATTCAAAGTATAATACTTTGGTGGATAACACAATTTTCGATCGAGCCTCTATTTTCTTAATTACATTTTCAAAAATGTGAATGTATATAAACATCTGCAGTCAAATGTTTAAGTATTTATAATTTGAGAAACGCAAACACAAATCCACCATACACAAGGACAGCCTTGTGTGCAGTTTATTATACGTAAAACAGTAAAAAATTTTATAGATTTCGTTTATTTCGTCATTATTTATAATCAAAGAGTTTCGACAATTTTCGTATAAATGAAATATTTTTATGGTTCAGAATTTTCCAAATTAATTATTGCGAATTACCTCATGTATTTTTAGCAAGCAACAAGTAAAATTATGAGTTTGGATCCTTAAAGTACTTATTAATATTTTCAGAGAACGTTATGTTCGCTCCCACGTTTAAAGCTTCTTCCGCAACACCAGGTAAAGTTGCAAACGAAACGTGTGAGACTAACAGAATGCTTTATATTAGTACAAATTGTATATTAAAAAATAAATATGATGTCTAACAAATACGTTTGTATGTATTAGCATTATAATTATTGCTACAAAGGAATAATTATATCACCACAGAATATGACATTTTTCTATGATTTAAAAGGCAATTTTGCAATAAATTTAAAACAGGATTTATAATAATTTTAAACGGAATTTTTTCACGTAGTTTTCATATCGAAATAATTGTTCCCATGTCGAAATATTCTGTAATATTATTGAATTTTTCATTTATTACCTGAATCTAGGAGAACGTAAAGTCATTTTTTCAAAGTGGTTCTATTACTTAGTTACTATATATGACATTAATTTCTTAGAAATATTTTTTCATTCAATTCACAAAGATTTTGAATGCAGATTATTTAACGAGAGCAGAGCAATAATTTATTGCATGTTTAAAATGTAGTAGATTTGAGATTTTACGAAAATATTTTGTATGATATTGTTGAATGGCGAATTCCTAATTTAAAAATTGGTAACTTTAACTATTTACATATCCTGTAGTTTTTGATATGCATGTTTGTAATTACTTGTTAATTATATGTGCTAAATATTGAAGCTAATCTATTCAAATGAAATTTTAGCAGGAATAAATATTTCTTCCATCTTCATAACCAATAATAATAATGCGATTGTCATGCAAAATTTAAATTATTTTTTAAGACATATGGAGTATAAAAATAAAGTTGGATATACAGACGCATAGCATTACATATTTCACTAAGATTTGTTACAGATTGAAGTATAAAACTATAATCATGAGTATTCATTTGTTCGTGATTTATTAATTAAATGATTCTTATGTTATGCACTGAAACTACTTTAAAGAAACTCAATGGATACGTAAAATGTAATAATATACAATCATTTAATTCAGCTAGGAACATTCTCTTTGCATATACATATACACCACCACACATAGATATTAGATATTTTTTAGCAATTTGTATATACAAGATATTTAGATTTTTATTACTAAGAAATTAT
>JACXIL010000176.1:0-12991 GCA_014737365.1 Bombus soroeensis | reverse complement strand
CAAAAAAAAAAAAACAATAAACATAATAGAAAATCTAATAACACGAGTATTATAATTGATTAAAGTGATCCAGTGATACAGGTGATATAGAGAAGGAAAAGTTACGTGTTATTTTATTACAAGTGATGAAATGTTTTACTAAAATATTAAATGTACCTATGGATTTTGTATATTTTTAAGATTATAATGAGGTAATAATTCTTAAAGATATTAAATATGTTTTTAATGACGTATAATATTGGTATTCTTAAAAGAAATCAATACGGTTTAATTTAGAAAAATCAAATCGCTATTAAACATTTCATTAAGTGTCTCATATGTTAAACATGTACAAGACAAAATATTTACATACATTCGCATGTACAAAAACAATATTGTTTAGTTTATTAAAGTCGTTTTGCAATTAAATAAGGCGAAGACAAAATAGACAGTAAATAATTTCTGATAATCTTTCTTAACACGTCCGTGTAATATTGGTATGTATCTCTTGTTTGAATCTTTATAGTACGTCTGTTGCATGTAAACAAGCCAGTTTGTCTGAAGTTACATGAATACTCATTAACGCCACTCAATTTCTGGCGTATAATTTTTAAATAATTCGAAATAGAACGTGATAAATTGTTCTAGAAATCCTCACAGCATTGTACTTTAATATACTCCTCGGTCAATTATAATTAGACGTATCTTAATACCGACGCCCACGAATTTCTAATTTTATGGACGTTCCCACCAAATGAACTGCTGTTTATCTTACCGTGGCAATCGACGCTTGTAAAATCAAAATTGTCTTTCCGAATCTTGTAGGCTCCTTCAAGTGATGAATGAAAAGAACGAGACGACTTGGCCGTTTTCTTATCAAATTTTTATTATTTATTATTTTATTATTTATTTATTATTTTATTATTTATTAAACATTATACACTGCTCGAAATAATTAATTTTAGAATTCTCTGATAAGAACAGAATGAAATTCGAAACAATGAAGTTTTGAAAAGGCTAGTGAATCAATTAATCTTCAGATCAGAAGTATCTTCTAGAATTATACTGACGCTTTTTCAAAATTACGAGCAGCAAAAATTATTAGAAAATTAATAAATTACTTCTAAATTTTTATTGATATCAGAAGTTCCGGTGAAAGCATATACCAAAGAAATCAAACTGAAAAATATAAATGCACGCAGTAAAAAGAAAACTTTATTCATCTGCTTGACTAAAAATTATTCAAATTTTTAAAAACCCTTCGCTATAAGTCTATAAAATTTCTGCGAAAAACAATGGATTGTTCGTTTTAATCACCCATGTTAGTCACTATGATCATGATTGCATGATTATTCACATGATCGCTACATATTATTAAAGTAAAACTTTAGATATACTTTTGTGTAAGAATTATTGAGAAATTAAAAAATCTTTTCTCACGGGTAAAATAGTAATAAAGGAATATAAAAAAATATGAAAAGGTATATTTGCTCCACTCTTATATCAATAAACAGTTCCAACGATGTGACCAGATATTTGAAGTAATATCGGAAAAGATTTCTAACTTATAGGAGGTTTATGTCGACATATTGTACACCTGATTCGAAATTTTTGATCGTATTTCTTAATTGAATTACGTATGAAAAATCCTTTAGGCATATTTTATTTGTGATCGATATTTTAATAAGAAAAAATATATTTTTCTTATATATATTGATATCATTATTTTTTAAACGCGGAAGAGTAAAATGTAGTAACATATTTCAAACTGTAACAACAATTTAAATATATTAATTTCTGAAATTGAGATTAGATTTTGTAATCGTTTAAATATAGATTTATTATCCAATTTATCCAATTTATTATCAATTTAAATCCGCTAAATTTTACTTTAAAATTGCTTAAGAAATTAGTTTTTAAAACTTTAAATGTGTATAATAAAATATTCGCGTTTTTGTTAAATTCATAAAAAATTAAAATAAATAAATCATTGAGGCTAATAACGTTATTGACAATTATACCTGGTCTTGATTGATATTGTTTATAAACATGAGTACAAGTAACGATAGCTAGAGTAGTTAGAGTGTGTAGATTGAGCTGTTGCAGCTAGTTGAATGCGAACTCAATTTTCTCGTTACTTTAATACGCAGACATATGAAAAATAATTAAATTGCAATTGATCCCTTAGTTTAATTATTCGTCCTTGTGTTTTCAACTTTGAGAAATATATTTTCATAAATATTCGTTTTATTTGTATAATTAGATTTATCGATGGTTTAAATTACCATTATTGTTAAGAGTATTGTAATTAAAAAAACAAGAAAAACAAATACAAAAGTCGTGCCTTGCGTTTTCCCCTGTATTTTATACGATAGATTTTATAAAATAAAAGTTAAAATATCTACTAAACTAATAGTTCTTTGAAACAAATAAGGATAATAATTTTTTATAGACAATATCAAGACGGATCTAGTGTATTAGAAATTAAATGATTCCATTTAAGAAAACGTGTCATCTGTAGAAAGAGTAATTGAATCTAATAGCTATGTTCCCCTCGATGCGACTCAATTCTTGTCTGTACATTTTTTTCATATAGCATATAGCTTACCAGTAATTCGCATTTATAGATTAAAATCGGACACCTTGTATATATGTATATCGCACACTTGCGATGGAAACGACATAGTTGAAAAAAACGCGATTTTCGAGTTGTCATTATGAAAATAATACAGAGGCACTCTTCGAGCTATTATGAAAATCTTGTTCATTTATCTTCATAATTTGATGGGTATTTGATGGGAAATTACATACACGTGTATCTCGCTCTTCCAAAATCGTGTGACAGTATGCTGTATTTTATAAATGCGTTTTATTATGGGTTGTGTCCTAACTAAAACAATGGTTTTCTAGAGTTAAAAACTAAAAATGAAGAGACAATATTTAATATGCTATTTAGTAAGTGAATGAGTGGCCTTAAACGTTGTTGCATATGTATCTATATAAAATAGAAATAAAATAGAAATTATTTCATACTTTTTAGCACATTTCGAATTCGGTAATATTTTTAGGCGAAAAATATTTTATTTCACATTTTTTAGTGTAGCAATCAGTATTACATAACCAACGAAAAATGATTTTCATTATCACTAAAAAGGTCGTCACTTATTTGTACCTATCATAGTATCGGGGAAATTATCTGTAATTTTTCCGAACTATTTACAATTTATTTACAATAAATTGACTGTACAGATATTAATTAGACAGAAAACGATGGTTATTTAACTTGAATTAAATACAAAAAATCGTACTTTAACTCGAACAACTCGACAATTAATTCGTAACTCTCTCTCAACAACGCCAACAACTCTCGCAACTCGACTCTTCGACTCGACTCTCTGACCCCCAATTTGTCCTTCTTCTCTAACGCTCCTTTTTCTCTTTTTGTAACCTTCCTTTGTTTGTAATCTAAGTCACAAGTTTACGTGGCACTGTGACAGAGGAAAAACTCTTACTGGGTGTCTCCGCAGCAACTAGGTGACCTTAGTCACATAGGCTTTTTCTCATGTAAACGAACAACTGAAGAACAGACACTGTTTTCGTAGTTTACTCGACCTTTACCAGACCTTTTTGCTCACGATATTACACTATTTGTTATTCCTTTCAATTTTTAATTCTTATTAGAAAATACAAATTTATGTGCACTCCTCAGCCCCGTATGCGGATGAGGAATAAACTCTGCTACATTCTGATATCTCCGATAGTGGCAACATTTCGGATGACAAAAAGTGATGGAGACATTGAACGAAGAATGTTATTGTTTGTCCTAAGCTGGATAGTAACCGTAATTACAAGGGGCCTTTAATTTAATTTTTAAACCGTAATTACAGAATAGAATTTTGCAAAGGGCCAAATTTACGACGCTCTTAATCGCGTCAGAGGTTTAGACCGCCAAGACATAGGATTGAGCATCGAACAAAGCTCTCAATAAACTGCATGACGAAATAGCGCTTGAGAAATGCAAAGATTATTAGAATTTCTCTCACAAAGAAACAGCTGAAGTCTACTTCCTGCAACCAGTATTGTGTAAAGAAACGACCAAGTATGCTTAAAGCGAGGAGATAATAAAAGACACGAGTCAAGTCAACTTTGAGCGATAAGCCTATGAAAAGAAATGGATGACACAGTGAAATGAAATCGGTGAATAATAATAGGTCATTTGCAATAACAACAGTTAAAAATGAAGAAACTGAAAAAATGTTGTGAACGTGACCAATCGGTAAAGTACCCCTACAAGATATAGAAGATTTTACACCGATAGCTTATTCTAGTACAGAGCCATCGACAAACATACTTAAAAGTTAGATTTTTGTAGTAAACAGTACTTGGCGATAAATAAATGAGAAAAATTCTTTAATGGGACCAACGGAAGAACATACTCTTTTGAATATATCTCTGAAAACGTACCTCATACGATACAAAAGGAATCATCCTGATTGGCTAGGCCATTTCGAAGAAATACATTAAAAACAAAACTCATCAAATTGAGATACCTTCCTGCCTTCCCCAAGTCGGTTTAAAAAGTAACATAATTTTGAAATTCAGCGTTAAGTATCGTTTCTCTGCCTTAAGCTGTGTCTTATCCTAGGTCGTAGCTGGATGTGGCACAGCACTACAGCGACAAGACCGACTGATCGATAAACATTTAATCCTACGACAATACGACAGCTTCCATATAAGTCAGGCATACAACGACATAGAAAAGGATTAGCGCAAGATCGAAGGAGCAAGTCAGTCGTACGACAATGCAACGTATAAAAAGACAAGGTAGAAAAAAGAACTATCCACCATTGGTAGCGATCGTTTCATGCGAAATTAATCATCGACCTGACTCCGGGTTCTTAAGATGGCCGCGTAGTGGAGTTGCTTTCGCCTTTGTATCGGCGAGATAACAGTGATGCAAGGACGAAACTTTTTTATTCTAAATCTTTTGTTAATAAAAATTCCATTAATACATTGATAAGATTTTCAAGAGTAAAATCAGACCAAACACGATATTATTATAAATTCTATAGTAAATTTGATATAAAAGTATGTGGATATTGTCGCACTGCCTAATTTTATAATAATGTTGTGTTTGATCTTATTTTAATAGAGAAGATCTCATCAATATGTTAACAAAAGATTTAAAATAAAAATGCTATTTTTTTAAATTTGCTATTGCATTAATGTTAATCCGTCGATACGGAGGTGAAAACATGTCGCCACTGTGCGCACGTACTGTGCTGCCCTCTCAAGTGTTGGACTTACGAATCTTCCTTTTTCTACTTCGCATTATCGCAGCCATTATTCACATTTACTGTCTTTTTCTGCTTCCGCACAATCCTTTTCTAATTATTCGTGTGTTTGACGTATATGGACACGAACTCTCGAACTTGTCAGTGTACAAAATCCAATTAGAACAGACCCTAAGCTTATGCAAGGAAAATCGTAATGTTTCAACTGGTCGGTCAACAATCAGGTTGCAACTGATCGGTTGATATCGCGAACCGTGAAAGCTATTAACGCTTAAGGTGGAGGTAGATTAAAGAGTAATGTTGCGTTTAATTGATTTATTTGCACTGTTTAGTATAACACAAAGAGTATGATTGTGTGGTGAAGACTGTTTGAAGACTCCTGGAAGAAACCTAATCTGGTTCTTATATACTAGCCGTAGTTTTTATGGGATGGGAATCTATTCTTTCCAAACTTCTCTGGTGTTGCTGAATAATACCAGATGTTTATTTTAAAGCGGATCCATCAAGTACTTAGGTTGTTAGTTGGCCTCACGATGAGGTCCTCATAGTAAAGTTTGACAAGTACGAAGCTGGGACTTCCCCAAAAAAAGGCTGATGTGCTGTCCAAGTCATTAACCGAGGGTCACCCAAAATCCCGAACAATGTTCATGGTTACTAATTCTTAATTGCTTCTAATTATAATAGTCTTCCTGCAGATTATTGTTGATATAATGAAAATCTTATTGTGATAACATCGGTATATTTAACACAAGTTAATCTTTAATTAAGTTATGGTAATAGAAGCATTCTAAATTAAGGTAGTATTTAACTGGTGTTTTATTTTTATTTTCGAAAACTCTAACCTATTTTTCCACTACCATTTTCAGACAATAATTAAAAAAAAAAAAAAACGGATAGATTCTAAATACGTATTATACATATTGTATATTGCAATATACAAGAGAAATGCTAATTATTATTTGTACAAATCAACGGAGGATTCAGTTTGATAATTAAGTAATGATACATCATTTATCGATTCTAGAAAAATTCATCTATATCAATTTTAGGAAAAGAGGAAAGGAACTGAGTTACTAGGCACCAATTTTGATCTAAATTCAGCTTTTGATTCAAATTGACAAGAATAGAAATTAGTTTTTATATAAATTGCCGCCCACAAGTATTAGGACTCTGGTTACATTTTCTGAAAAACTAAAGATAAAAAATCTTAAATTATAATTTTAGTATTTAGTATCTTACATTATAAGATACATATAACGCGAATAAAATAACAGATATGTAATAAAATAAGCAGCGAAGAGCATTCAATTTATATAAAATATTACATGTCTTAATCAAGGTCATGTAAACAAGTCTTTTTTTGGACGTGGAGAAATCCTCATGGACACTCCGCTGTTGTTAATGATCGGTAACAGCAGAGTAGTGTCGGACTCCTACCGACTAAAACTCCACGATGACCATCCTACGCACCTGACACGAGTGCTCCAGGAAGCTCTTGCGAATTCTCTTCCGTTGCATCCTCTTCCCGCGTCCTCTTGTTCGAGCTCGTCCTACGAATTCTTCGTCTGTTTAATTTGGCGTTAGGGGGGCCATTGCCCCTAGCGCCATCTCTCCTTCTAGTCGTGGTTCTTTGGGACGACGATGAAGCGTCTCTAGGTCGCCTGACTGCCATCCTCCTCCATCGTCTCATCCTACAAGGGTGAGAGTTTTTCTTTCTCTCCCTTTCTGCTCGCTCCTTTGCGAGCAGAACTCGCTATGTGAACAAGTCTGGGCGTTCCTATACCAAAAGCATTGACAAAACCATCATCATGTAAGCAGGTTTCGATACTGTCTATGGAAAATTGTCCGCACATTAAGTCGTGATCGTGATTAATTTTGGAAAATAAATACGAGAAAGTTCTTACGAGACGGATAGAGACAGGTACAAAGTTTCTATTTTTGTCTGAGACATTCATAGTATATCACTCATGCACAGAACCTTCTTGTCTTCCATGTTGAATTTCACAATTAATCACGACCATGATCATATGACAGGTGTCGATGCTCATACTGAAGTCTAGGCAAAATGATCAGAAAATTCGGTTGTGACTAGTTGGGAAAAATTAACATGAAAGACAAAAAGGCTCTGGTCCTGCACATGCGTGACATGCTATGAATGTCTGAGACAGAGACAGAGATATTTTACTCGTCTCTGTTTGTCCCGCAAGAACCCAGACTTTGTCGTCTTACATGCTGATTTTTCATAATTAGTCACAGGTCGGTTTTCCTTAGACTTCGGTGTATGAGTGTCGAGACCTGTTAATATGACTGTAGTCCACACCACGATCGTACACACAGGTCTAGAAACTCTCATAGAGGAACACGTTAAGTCGAATTCAACTTACCAACAACTATATTAAAGAGAGAGAGAGAGAGGGAGAGAGAGACCGAGAAACAGCTAGACTTCATTTATTAAACATTGAACGATTAGGTATGAAATGATGAAAATAATAGGTGATCTTGTAGAACCATTACGTCTCTACGATTTCGATGATTTATAAATATAAGTATGTTATAGAAATCAGCATTTTGAACATCTTTCTCTTATACATATAATCGTCGGCCTCGTTTAATTTCCGAGATATTCGCGACTAAGGAAGCTGGTACTACCGATACCACTTCTTGTCTTATTTTCCACCATTTATTTTCTGTTATTTATTTTCTGTTTATTTTCTGGCCACTTATTTTCTGTTTGTAAGCGAAGGTTGTGCGAGCTTAAAGGCCTCGTGCACAATTGCATACGTGAGGCTGCAAGAAATGTCTGTTATAACTCACTTAAAAGCGACTATCATCAATGTTTTGCTACGATTTCTCACTCCGGCCAAGCCAACGCTTGCGTGAAGTAATGATAAATTAATTATAAAAATGATAGGGAAATGAATAATTGATATTATTTTATGAAATAGAATAATCGTTATTATTTCACGCAAGCGTAGCCGGTCACCTTACAGCGGTCAGATTGAGAAATGTAACTCAAACGTAAACTCAATGAATTGATGATATTCACTTTTAATTGAGTTATAACAGACATTTCTTCAAGCTTGCCCGGTCTTCGTTTTTTATAAATAAAACAGAAGCGGTCTGCGACCTGCAACCAAACCAACGCATACGCTGCCACAGA
Source organism: Bombus soroeensis (assembly GCA_014737365.1). Lineage (NCBI taxonomy): Eukaryota > Metazoa > Arthropoda > Insecta > Hymenoptera > Apidae > Bombus > Bombus soroeensis. The sequence continues at coordinate 4,558 of JACXIL010000176.1, read as the reverse complement.
CTCACATCGATAGACAGAAATACATTGTAATTGTGGCGGCACATTTTCGCGAATATCCTGAAAATAAAGCAAGTTATATATATAGAAAAAATTGTCCAAAATGTTGAGTTATATATTCAGAAATCATTGAAATTGGAGGGTAGTTAACTTTCTACAATTTCACCTAAATTATTATATAATTATGATATAAAGATATATTAAAACATAATTATAATTATGATATAACGTTTTTGTTCCAACTTATATTCTCAGACGTAGATTTTTGGTACTCCAAATTCTAAAAGTTGATCTAAAGCCTAAAGCTTCCACTAAATAAAAAAATAACATTTTATGTCGGCTTCTTTTGTTCTTTTACGCAGTTTTGCGAAACAGCGGGGTAGGGAGCAAGACGATTACGATTGTATGTATGGATTTGCCGATAGATGATTTACATAATAGTTTCAGGTGGGAAACATATGATCACGTTACACAACGAATCCTAACTACTTGATTAACACGTTCATGCCGGCGTGACCCACCGGTGGATCACACGTGTCTGTCCCGTGGGGCGGCAGTGGGTCACACATATATTTCACATTTTACTTAACATTTATAGATATATGCAAATTGTATATCAATGTATAAGTTGAAGTCCACGGAATTCATTGAACCCAACAGGAATCGTATAGCTTTTGTAATTTTGCTATAAATTGAGGTCAAGGTTGAAAAATTGCGGTCGTGTTGAATAATCTAATGTGACCCACCGCCCTCCCACGAAGCAGACAGTGAATTTGGACGCTGGCGTGAACGTGTTAAAGCGTCTTACTCTGGATAAATTGGACAATATTTGCCAGTTATTAAAAACCTTACCTTGCCTACAAGATTTTCCACATCCGGACAGGTGACTGTGGTCCAAACCAGTCTATATGACTGTGGTTGGAATGAGCGATCCGGCTACGTGGTAGCGTCGATGTGCCAGGTACTGTGATTCAGAAGTATGTAAACTCGCTAAAGTAAACCATCCGAAAATTGATTCCGGATAATCAATATCCTACTGGATTTTCTGTAAAAAGATCTGTAGAAAGACTGACTAGTCTCCGATTTTGGTTATTTTTGGCTATGTTGTAGAAGTCGACAATTTGCACAATTTTTCCCTGTATACATAAGGACTGAATTCGCGTAGTTTCCGAGATATTCGTGAAAAACAACCAATAACAGAACTGCGAATTCTGTCTATAGTTGTGCGTCTATGGTGGCGTATAAGTTGCGGACCACTGGCCGCTTATCTTCTGTTTATAAATAAGGGTCGGGCAAGCGCCATGCACAACGTGCACATGCGAAGATGCAAGAAATGTTTACTACAGAATTATCCACTTAAGCCGGAAACAGCGCATGTGAGAACATACGAGAATGGCAACAGTGTAACATGCACGCCATCTATGAGCTGTTGCTAGAAGTATAATTAGACGATAATGCAGAGCGGTTTAGTAGTAGCCGGTGGCCTTTAAATTTGCCGTCAAAATAAGGAGATGATCGCTGAGAAAGCGAGCTTCATGTTTTCGTTCAACGATTTCATGTGCTTGTACGTTTCCGAAGCTTCGAAGCAAGCAAGGAACAAACAATTTCCATCCTTTGTCGACTAGTTCGAACGAACTCGAGTACTACAGTACGAGGGTGAAATTAATTTCTGTTTTTGTAAACTGGACTGTTTAAATATGAATTCTAGGTTAATTCTGTATTAAATATGAGATTCTTATTCTATCCCAATTGCTTTCCTTGTTCCATATTCTTACATTCAACGTATTCACAACCGATCCAAAATCAGATAATACAATTTGTAGAAAGTGATGGTTAATAAATTTTGACATACAACGTAGACGAAAATTGTTTATATGTTACAATTGGAAACTAACTGACGGAATGGGAAAAGGACCTCGATGTTCGTAAGAATGTGAATAATTTCAATTTTTTAATAATTTTGACCGTTAAATGCAGTTTAAATTTTTAATCACATTTCAGGTAAGCATAATCCAAGATATCAGTTACGAAAAAGAAATTAAGCTACATTTGGAAACAGAACTGCGCTTGCTTACTTCGAAGCCTCAGGGGCACACGGGAATTCGAAATCATCGGGCGAAAATGCGAGGCTCACTTTCTCAGCGATCGTTTTCTCTTTATTGCGACGTCAAATTTAAAGTCCTTCGTTGACAGCTAAATCGCTCTGTGTTCTCGCCTAATTATACTTCTAGCAACAGCTTGTAGATGGCGAACGACATTAGATTGTAGTAGTAAGCGTACATGTTACACTGTTGCCATTTTCATACGCTCTCGTAAGCGTGGATTCAAGTTAAGCAGATAACTCTGTACATACGTATAGATACATTATACCATAGCTACTGGGTGAATCACGAAACACCATCAATTTAGATTATTTTGTTGTTAACGGACTGATCGAAGATTTTTTGTCTGATATAATATGATTCAAAGAGACCTTTAACATAATTACAATAAATTCCATTTTTGTTGTTTAGGTCTTTCTGTTTTTGAATTTTCAAAGTCTTCAATTTTGTATGAATAAACTTAATTTTCTTGCACTTCCTTTTAGCGAGTATAAGATATATTAAGACGAATTCGGTAAGTATTATGTTCTCTGTCTATCTAAGCAGAGGAAACATTTAACAAATATCGATCTAAGTTCGTGAAGCAGTCGTTAATTTTGCGTTTATCCAAGTATATTGCAGCTAATGGACATCGGTTTGAATATCGTTTTAATCAAGATAAAGGATATCTTTGTAATGTTTCTTCGGTTGAGGTGGAAAAAAGATATTTGTTATGACACATGTCAAATTCGTCTAAATATCAACTAAAAGATAGGTGTGAATGATGACTTTAGTATAATCATTTTAAGGATGTCTTTGAGCCACGTTATACCAAACAACAATTTTTTCGATTAATTCATTAACAATAGAATGATCTAAATTGATTATGTTTCATGATTCACTCTGTATGATGATGCTAATTTTAATCTTCTTGACCTACAAGCTTTTGCCAACATAAATAACATTTTATGTTTTATATGTATACATATATATACGTGTATATGTCTGTAACCTATTTCATGATTCATAACATGCAAAATAGTCTTCTTAAATAACACATACCTTTGAAGTACATTGAAGAAAAATTTGAAATGCAAAGTATTTTTAAATAAATGTTTTCATTTACAGTATTTTCACTATAATAACACTTTTAGCATTAAATTAGATTAATTAAATAAGAAATCTTAAATTACACATGGAGATTCTATATAGGGTGTTCAGTTACAGATGTAAAAGAGTTTAAGAGGCGATTCTTAAAGTTAAAATAAGATTAAAATCAGGGATGAAACAATTGTGTTATCGGCTTTGTTTTTTTGTTATTGATTATTCATAATTAGCCGAAATAACCCTATGCGCGAGCAAACCTTCTTACACGAACGTAAGTAGGTCAGCCTAAGCAGCCAAAATAGCGATTCTCAAATCAAACGATATACAGGCAGTAGCTTGCCTCATACAAGTAGAGAAGAAGACTATGACATTCGAAGATGTAAATCATTCTGCGCGGTATTTTGTAAGAAAAATCGTAGATTAAACATTATACCTGCCTACTCATTAAAATCCATAACAACATATCGGAAACCGCCTTATGGAATTTTTGAGTGGAGAGGATTAATGTTTTCTCTTTTCCTTTGCCTGCATAAATAATTAATAAATGATAGCACATATGAGCAATGTTTATACAAATTTCACACACGCACCACGATCGTCCCGTCCGCGGGTGTCCACAGAAAAATCGCATATGCATTCAGCATTCTTGACGTGCTACTAAATATGGTCGAACACTGTTTTGCACGAATCACACATATTTCCCGCACAAATATCTCATTCACATACATACACATGAAATTAAAAATGAAGATACATATATATGTACATTTGCTAATTTGGAATTCACAAATATTTAAATATATATATATTTATATGAATAAATAAATAAATATACATATTTCAATTATGTTATAATATATATATCTTAATTATATATATTAATTAAATTCATATATATATATATATATATATATATTAAGGAATTGTCACTTGTATTAGCCATCGTTGTTTTACGGTAATGCAAAGTTTATTACACTGGTACGAATGAACAGAATTGGTAAATGATCACGGTGCACATTTTTCGCTGATTATGTAAATAAGTTCAGGAAGCAAAAATGTTAGATATGTACTTTTTCATTCGAAAATTATAAAAAATAAAAAAGTTATGAAGAATCGAAAATTTAAAAAATTAAATGTTTCTGACCATGTACCGAACGTACAAGAACGCCGGCCGCTTATCTTCTGTTTATAAACGAGGGTCAGACAAATATAAAGGCGCAACTGCATATGCAAAGCAGCAAGAAATGATTGTTATAGCTCAATTAAAAATGAATGTCACCGATGTATGTATTGCGTTGAGTCAGCTTCTTTAATCTGGCCGATGCGGCTACACTTGCTTAAAATAATAACAATTATTCTATTTCGTAAAACAT
>JACXIL010000175.1:1812807-1830077 GCA_014737365.1 Bombus soroeensis | reverse complement strand
TGACTTACATAATATTTAATAGTTACTTACAACATGTGAAGAAAATTGTTTATCATAATCTCTAAATGATACAATTATTGCTTCACCAGGTTCACTACTTGCGGCAAATTGTAAGTTAGGAGCATCTTCTTTGCGTTTATATAAAACTTCGGCTGATGTGAAGTTAAAATATCCAAATTTACGTGGCCTTACAACAACTATATGACTGACATTTGTATAGGGTGGAACACGATCTATCCTTGCATTTAATTCTCCACTAACATGAGTGAAATGATCAGGATGAAAAGAATTATCTGTAATTTCAACTTCTAATGCAGCTGCGCTGCCAACATTATACACTGTATACTATAAATAATAAATTCTCTATTAAGATATATACATTACATATACATAAACCATATTTATTTTTATACTTACTTTAATTACAATGTCCATATTTTCTACAAGGTATTTATTAAGTAGTTGTTTAGATACTAATAATCTTGCAGCTTCTTCTTCCTCTGCATATGTAGTAAGAAGGAAAGCAGCAAATGCTGTGAATATGATATGCCACTTCATGCTAGGATATTAACATTGAAAAGAACATTATTATTACCAAAAATTACATTGTTTATATTGACGTAAATTCAATGTGTGTGTGTGTGTGTGTGTCACATTTTTAATTTATATTCTATCAACAGAGATAAAATCTATATATAAAATTATACAAATATATAAATATATGATTTTAATGATAATAATTGATGATTCTTTTGTACAAAATTTATTGTAATTATTAAATTACTTATTATAATTTGTAAAAAGTAGAAAGTTTTATATATTTCATTCATAAAAGAGTAAAAATTTTAAAGAGTAAAATATTATAGTTATTCATTATTGAAATATTCTAAACAAAAATAGAAAATTTTTTTATTACATTTACAAAAGTCTCACGATTATAATGAATACTTTCATAAGTTTTATGTATAGAATAAAAATTGTTACCTTTTTGTACGATATAACGTCATGTCACTCAAGACAACGAAACAATTATTTCACTCGATCTGGAAGATACATTTGAGAGAAGTGCCAACAGTACACACTTTGATGCCACGTTTCGTCAAGGGAAAACACAGTCTGCTAGCAATTAACTTCCGGTACAGAGTGTTTAATAAAATGGCGGTGAAAATAAATTAATGTCTTGTTATGTTGTGTTTATTGTGTTTATACAAAAATTTTGTTGATGTAGAAAAAAGATTTTATTCATTTATAATACCATATGTAAAATATTAATGAGAATATAGAAATTGTATCAAATATCTGAGGCGTATCGTAAAACAGCAAAATATTATTCTCAGATAATTAAATTGATTTAATTTGAGAATTTTGTACAATATTTATATATGCTTATACATATATAGTACTTAAACTTATTACTAATAAAATATTTTAAATAATGACTGCAAAAGTGTATCAACTAGATCAAGAACTAGAGGCGAGGGTTAAGAAAGGTTATGATTCTATACATACTACATGTGTATATCTTTGTTATGAATATATTTTGGTTATTTCTGACACCTTATTTTTTTAATATTCTAGCAACTGAGCGTATATCTGAAAATATGCACATAGTTGCAAATGAACCATCTCTTGCGTTTTATAGACTTCAGGAACATGTAAGGAAAGTATTACCTCCTATGATGGAGAAACGAGTAGAAGTGCTTGGTCTTCAACAGCAACTTTTAGGTAGATGTTTTGATGTAGATTATGCTGTAAGTGCTATTGATGCAATGAATGGTGCTGGAAAAAGTTTTGGAAATACTTTAGAATTCTTCAAGAATGCTATATTTCTTAAACAACAATTGAACTATGAGGAACAACGAAGGCACAAAAAAGATGGAAATAGAGATTCTGTATACAAAAGATTATCTGCACACATTCCTACATTAGATCATTTACCAGACGAAATATCTGATGTTGTCAGAGAAACTGCTAACAAAGTAGAATCTATTATGAATCATGCTAAATATTCTACAGAGATTCAAAAAACAAATAAAATTTGAAATGATAATTGAATGCATTAAAATATAATATTGTTCAGAAATATAAATGTAAATACCGTAAATAATTGATTAGACTACTAACAATTTGTATGCCATAAAATAGGTGGGTTATGTGAAATAAAATTATTGTTGTTATATTCTGAATAGTTGCATATGTTAACATTTTTGGATATTTAGAATATTTTAATTTACTTTAATTTGTTAATATTTGACCAATATCGTTTAGAACAAAAAAAAGTGTATAAACAAAAATTATCAATAGAGATCATTTTAAGTTGTAGACAAAGTCCTATAGATGTCGTTATAATTTGTGTAAGAGAGAATACTGTTAAAAGGTCCAGTATTGGTGTACAGAATGCTAATTACTTTGTGAAATTGTAACAAAAATATTGAATCATAGATATTGGATATGCCAATTATTAAACACTGATATCCACATGAAACATATTTTATCTTCTAACAAGTTTTACGGTATGTTGATCATTTGGTGCCCTCTTTTTCTTTTTCTAGGTTATGTTCGTTTGATATAAAATTTTATTTTATTTTTGAAAATAATTTTATTGCTTATTAATAGTTTTATTATATAGTTATAGTGATTTTCTCAGAAATTATCTAGAATATCTTAACGTTTTCATACTAATATGTGACAAAATGTTCGATTTCTTGATTAAAATATTTTACTAGATTGACATAAAGTAGGACACTAATGTTGTACGTCTTAATTATTAAATTATCTGTTCACATATCAATGTGAAACTATTTATTACAATAATTGATATGTATGTGCAAGTGATAATAGAATTTTAACTATAAAATAAAACAATTTTATGTAATCTTTTAATTAATGTAAAATTATGACATTCTGGTCATATATATATATAATAGATATTTTTTTAACAAATAAAATTAAAATCTATACTTCTGAATAAATAGTGAAATCAACATATTTATATGATATATTTCTTGATATCAATAATAGTTAGGTAATATCAATCGTTTATATCAATAATTATATAGTTTAATATTTGAAAATACCTATATAATTAATTCATGCATTAAAATTTTGCGAATTGCATTTGTGGTATACGTGGTTGTCAATATTAATATTGAGGCTTAATTAAGTTAAATATAAATGTTTAATTCTCTGTAGAACTCTTAGCTAATTCATACGGAATTTTCAGATAGATTCTACAGATACGACAAATGAATATGCTATACGCGTTTAGTAAGAGAAATCGTTTAAATACAAATGTACTTCGCGATTATAAGCCAGGTATGCCGCATATCTTGTATAGGCTTCACATTATACTTACTAACTTCTGTATGGCCTTCAATTTTTTGCCTTAATAATAATTGTTTACAGATATTTTTCCATATGTTATACAATATGATAATGATTTGTATAATAATATCATTGAGATACTTGACGATTCTTCAATTTTCGAAAACGATAATGACTTCCAAATGAAAGTTAGTTGACCAAATGGAACTTTCTTAGATATTGTCTTTCTCTGCATGAAGTTACGTTTACTTATTCGTATAAAAACAAATTATATATTCTTAGTATAAATATTCATTTAATTATTTTGAATAATATATACGATACGTACATAAGTACGTATCAATCGATTATAATTGTGATCACGTAATACGATCCGCTAAATTCGGGTAAGATGACGGAGTTCGATTCCGACGTGGACGGCGTCTTTGAAGATTTATGTTTAAAACCGATTATAGATCGGTTCCAATTAAAATGTTATTTACTTTTCATTCAAAGGCAATGTACGAAATTTGTAATTATCCTTCGCGTCGATAGTTCTTAATTTAGTGTTGTTATAACATTCTAATATTGAAATCTTAATTATATTAATATAATAATAAATCTTTATAATATATAATAATAAATCTTTATTATATATTATATTCTTTACTTACATTTTTTGTATTCGAAAAAAAAAATATATATATATTTCATATATCTATCGTACGAAATAAACTAAAAAATCTTGCACGATATATAATCGTATTTTCGCATTTTATGCTCGTACAAAGTTTTGTATATAATGGAATTCTCGTAAAACATGAAACTCATATTTTCTAAGAATGGAGAACAACAAATCGCATTAAATTTATAAATTGTTTCACAAAACCGTGTCAAATCGTCCTACGCAAGTTTATATAATGTTGTTAGAAAATATTCACATTTTACATAATTCTTTGCACAGTTTTGTTTATCATTGTTGCATCAATGTAAATTTGATATACATAGCTAAAATAAAAATTGATTTATCAATATTGTTTTGATTCATATATTCACAGAATGTATACTTAAAAATAGTTCGACTACTAGTGTAGCAATAACCAAGTGACACATGGATACATTTGTCATATCTAACAAGATTTTCGTAATGATATGTGTAAAAGATGATTAAACACGAAATTCCAGCACGTTAATTCATTAAGTTCATTAAAATTTGATTCGATTGTTACGACGAATGCTGTTTTCATATTACGGAAATACCTAATTTCAAATCAGGTGTAAAGACTAGAGTCTTCTCTAAACTATTAAATTACTAAAGACTAGATAATTACTAATAACTAGACTATTAAAGCTTCAGTATTATGTATTGAGGATGAAGACACGTGCTCATGAAGGAAAAAAGGAAGGGGTACGAAAATAGTCGAACGCGGTCGAAACTGATTCTGTAAGGTCGATCGGGTCGGTCGAATGGATTCGAGCGTTAGCGCAGCTTTGTTTGCTGGTGAGCCTCGTCCTGTTAAGATTGTGCTTGTTCCGTATTAGTTTCCTTGTTCTAAACTTGAAGTATCGAATAGTCTACCTTTATATGTGATTTTTAATCGTGATAAATTCGGTGGAAGTCTTCTTTCGTTTAAGAGGTATTACTTCCAAAAACAAATTGTTTAATATTTTAATTAACAACTATTTTTTTAATTGCATTTTTATAAATCGAAGGTACGCAGGAGTTTGACATAGTCAAATAGAAAGTCCTGCGATTGCATATCATATTTTTGACACTGTTTTATTTGACGTTAAAAGAAAATAAGGAAGAGTTGACAAGCATACATACATGTATATATGCGATACTGAACCACGTGCGCAATACGTCAAGAGTTTCATCGAGTTGCTACGTGCACCTTAACAAGGTACGCATGTTCACATTTATTGCTATTGTTTCATTTGTGACAGAAATAATCGAGTTACCGATACACAGTATCCTGTTAAAACTTCCTCTTCCACCTACATGTCATGTTAGTTGAACAATTACCGCGCGAAGGTTGTTCTGTTATTTAAAGTTTAGTTTACTTTACTTCTACATTATCTTCATATCATTAATAGTAAATATATAACGTATGACTAAAGCTTCTAGTAAGTGTTATTTTAACTGTTTATCTTTTTAACTACCAGATTAAGTAATAAACCTTATCCGTGTCATTCAGTATTTGAAGTTCATATAGATAATTGATATAGTCCAATTATAGAGTATTTAAATTATATAGTATTTAAAAAGTTTTATTTATTAACGTTTCAGCACCATGTATACTATACTTACATGGTAGGTTAGCAACTCGGAAATTTCCATATTGTATTAAGGATTCAGCTCATACTGTAAAAATAATATCTTTTGCTTTGTACAAGATGCACAAAGGAATTGAATTATTTAACGCAGCTGATAAAGATAGATCCGATGTTAGGATAAATCATCGAAACACATAGAAAACGTAGGCATATATTTAAGAAACTGAATGTTTTCAACAAATTTGGACAATACCGTTTTAATGTCAGAGTTCCCTTGAGATAATATTGGCAATGATTATGAAACTCCTGAGATTGTAGAATAAAAATTGACAAGAGTACAGCAGTTAGATACTTTTACGAAAAATCATATACCAAGTCCCCTTGTAAAGAAGGTAGCATGGTGATATACTTTCATGTTCGTTATATTGTGCTCGATCATACTTTCTATTTATTTTACGAAGGAGTAATGCTTTCCATGGCTTTCACGTTTTTTCTTATTTTCACTTTTTTGTTTTATAAGATCGTTTGAGAAAATAGAATAATTGCAATTAAATAAAAACTATCGTAAAGTTATTGGAGGATAAATATTTTTGTTCAAGCTTGTTTCGTATTAAACGTTAAATAGAACGAAACCTTGTGCATCGTAGACTTAGGTTCATAAATATTTGGAAAATCAAAGGAGTGTATTTTCACAAATAATGGTGATACTTCATTTTATTTATCTTAATCAAATTGATAGTCTGTTTTACTCTGTACAATATCAAGATATTGTTGAGAGATAAGTTGACTAGCGAGACGGTACAAGAGAGGTGTACAAGTAAATACGTATCTATATTACCGCTCAAAATACCGGGTACTTGTTCATCTTTAACAGAATGTAAATAATGCAATGATTTTATACAGCTGTACAAGGTGGTTTAAAAATCAGACCTTACAATTTTTCAGGCACTTCTAAAAGTCGGACATAAAATGATTTAAACAAAAATTAATCGACTTTCAATTGACTACAAATTGCAATATTAAGAATTTCACAAAAGATTTTACTTCGATGAAAAGTCGAAGTCATCTGCATTTTTCTTAAACGGAACAACACATTTTTTTATACATTATTCGATACATTTTTTAATTCTCTAAAAAAAAAAAAGCAAAAAGTACAAAAGACCAAAAGAACCAAGGTAGTTGGGTCGAAAAATGATTAGTTTAAAAAATATTTTAACTTCAATGTTTTTGTTAAAACCTCTATTAAGGAGAAAGAAACATAAAAACAAAAAAGTACTACACTATCTTTCCTTGTTATTAATTTGTGTTATTAATTTGAACGGTAGTATACTCTTCGCGCCGTTTAACTACTTCTGATTCTTTCATAGTTACATCGATTTATGCTATGTTGATATGTAGTTAATATATATGTTATAGGCGCTGACCGACATTGCAATCTGATTTCTAGAATGTTAAAAATTATATACAAATATATGCTTTGAGGTTGTAATTCTTTTATGACACTTGTCACACTGATAGCACAGATATCGAGGCTTACATAAGATTCATGTTTCATTCGTGACCTCTCATTTATCATTAGGAATACGTAATTAAAAATATGTTAAAGTATTGATCAATGTCGACCACATCCAACAGGATGTTTTTCTATGATTAGATACAGGAAATTTAGATTAAATGATTATGAATACGTTGTAGAAAATCAGAAATAACAGAGTAAGTGCTTTCAACGATGGTTTAACAAGATCAACGGTCAGTCATGTATAAAAATTAACTGTCATTATTTTGAACCTGTAGTGAAAATACATATGCATATTTAATTATATATAACGTGTTTAATTGTATAATAATACATATCTATATTTAATTGATATATTGATGTATTATTATTTTAATTTCTGTTTTTGCAATACATATTTATATGCGGGTACGTGGCTACATGCGTATATGTGTATTAAATTATTTATTACGCACACATATACTGCATGTTTTATTATGTACAAAATTTTAAATTCCATGCCAGAATTTCTTCTTATTCATATCCTATAAGAAATTCTATCTTTTTTAGCACCGATTATTACTTGAAGCATTTATCTCATCGTTAGAAACTGCCTGTCATAAATAGGGGCTCGGGGAATTTTTCTCCTTTTACCTTCTATACCAGCTTATGTCGATACTTCATAAATGAATTTCCGTGCAGACCCTTAGGGTGACACCCATGGTCATGGGGTGGCCACTTGCAGAAGAAGTTTTACCAATCATATTGAACTGAACACTATCCTTGTAACCTAAAATGTATAAACAATTAATCCATATGTTTCTACCCTGCCAACAACTCTCGTATGAGGGACTATAGGAGCCTCATCTCGAGTAGTTTAGAGTTAGTGCATCAATAGCTTTTCGCTAGTTCCGCGATACTTAATCCGTTGTCGACTCAGAATTCTTCTCACTTCTCACAATTCTTTATACCTGCAAGTGACACTTCCTATTCTTTACCTTACGGGCTAATTATATTTAGCAGCCCTTGTTTTACCGGCAAATACTTGTTAGCTTATCATTACGACGGTAAATAATCTTTGCTGCTACATCTCTCGAGTCTAGTATCTTAAACAATAATCATATTTTAATTCGTATAATTATTCATAAATAAACGGCTCCTTTTACACGTGACAGTATTTCCAACAGCTGAGGAACATTGCTCAGACGCAGCAGACGTTGCTGGTATCATTCAATCCTTCTTTTTAATTGCGATTCTATTTCTAATCTTGCGATTGGTGTATATTTCATCGCTCGTGTCTTCCACTATTCATAAAGGCCAAATATGCAATATTCTTCCGTTATTATCTCTTAATGAGTGGCTTCCTTTATAGAAAAATATACTTATTTAATCACAATTTTCAGTGGTATCAAAACATTCAAAAGGGATTCTATTCTTCTTTGTTAATTTTCTACAAGTCATAGCTCTTATGCTATAGTTGTATTTGCGTTGACTCGATTTACTATTGAATTTGATGTACATATATGTATGTATAAGTGGTCCAACAAGTTTGAAAATGTCCAATAACATTGAAGTAAATTGATTTCATACACGAGTTGCTCTTCTTATCTTAACGTCTGTTTAGCAACGCATCTAAATACTAACGTTTTCTGACACTAATGAGACGGCATTTAATGTACTTTGTGTACCGATGACCACAATTTTTTCAGTAATCTCCTTAGGGAATTTTTAGCTTATCAGCAAGACTTTGACCTATGCGACATTTTCCCATTGTACGCAGTAGGTAAAGTTTAACCTCTTATGCCTCATTAAGAAATAACGATATGTGCACTACGTATAAGTGTATTTTTGTACGAGTCTGATAATAACGTGCAGTAATTAATCTTGTAATATTCAAATTTTATACAATCGTAAGTATATATCCAAAGGTGACTTTACAATTCCATGAGATTGTAGCATTGAATGCCTCTGGCTTTGAATGCAATCAATGTCTTTTTTGTTTATCTATATCTGAACTGCCTTTTTCGTTGTTCTTCTTTTGTAAGATAAACTTGCATTAGTTTGTCCAATATTTATAAAAGTCGCCTCATCATTTGAATTATAATAGTTAATTATATACTGTACTTTGTGTTTTGTAATTTATGAGCTTCAATATTTCATAAGAAGTTACTATTCCTTTAGCATATATTACAAATAAATTTATTATAATTATGGTTTGTAACTGTTATACCCAACTTTTGTTTGTATATCTAAAATGGTCGGTAACAAATTATAGAAGTAACTGTCAGAACTGAAACAATTTATTGTATAATATATAATAGTATATAATGGTTTGTATGATTAGAAATGTTCTCTTGCGGTGTTGGAATGTTACCATCCTTGATACACATTCTTCCAGCTTTTGTTTTTGTGATTAAATTTCATTTTTTTTCTTATTTTATATTTATTTGCTTTGCATATATAGGTAATTGCATATAATTAGTTTAGTAAACGCATAGCTGTAGAAGTTTATTCCTTACTCTGTGATCACTTCCATCTTTGAAATGTTAATTAAGTTAATTAAAAAACAACCTATCTATTTGTAATTCTAATTTTTAAAATATTGTCTATTGGCGTTTTCGTTACGTTCGCCATTGCTTCGTGTTGTTTTTCACTTTTCTCCCAGCTGGAAGCTTTTGAATATCCGGTACGGACGGAATTTCGGTTTCGTGAAAAAAAAATCGAGTCTCATTACACACACGTGGATTACATTATAGTAATTGAAAGTGTTGTGACTATATGAAGCATTATTGACATGTGGAAGGAACATCACCGTGTGGCACTTCACTCGCTCAATCCTTCACTTATTTTCACTGAAGTTATTCCTTTGTTGATGATACAGATTTATTAGCTTCCCACTCGGACCCGATAATTGTCACCTTTATTCTCCAGCGAGATCTCGACTCTATGGAAAAGTGGTTCCACAAATAGCGCTTTAAAATAAGTGAAAACAAATCCACTCATATAATCTTCACGCTGCGAAAACAAATCTGCCCACACGTGACCATAAATAATATTCCAATTCCAAATAAAGAGTCAGTCAGATATTTGAGCATGATTCTAGACAGAAGAATGACATGAAAACAACATCATAGATCATGGATAAATGCAAACAACTGAAATCAAAATTAAAAGAATTCTAATGGCTCATTGGCCGACATTTCAACTTAAGCATACAGAGTGAAATTATGTTATATAAGGCCAAAACCTATTTGGACCTATGGAATCTAACTATGGGGAACGGCAAATAATTCCAACATAGAAATCCTTCAACGATTCCAATCAAAAACTCTAAGATACTTATTAGATGCACCTTGGTATATTACCAATGAAACTATACATCGCTACCTCAAGATACCCACAGTTAAAGAAGAAATATCCAAATCCAGTAAAAGATATAACATAAAAGTTAACAACCACCAAAACCCACTAGTTACCCAATTATTTGACACGACGGTTCAGATCCGCAGACTAAAAAGACTTTACCCTTTAGATCTAAGCATTAGATCCAACTAGAATCAAACATACTATAAACAATTATTGATCGTGTCATAGTACCATGCCAGAAGAATTTACTTAAAATTCTCAATGAAAATTGATTGTAAAGTGTACTCAAATAAAATAAGAAAAAATTATTTCTTGTCTTCTTTTCATATTTTCGCGATTTGTTAGGTATCTTCTTCCCTCAGTTGGAAAGAATAAACGGCTCTCCCTGTCAATTTTACCGAATATTTTCTGTAACAACAAATAAAGAACGCTTTCGACAAACGAACACTTTCTTCAAGTTCACTATACGCGCGATATCGTCTTCTTTATGGTAACTGTATCTATTTTAGTTCCATTTTACAGAAAAAGAGAGACTTTATAAATTTCTTTTTTACCAAGAGACATAGAAATGTCTTAATGTCCTACCTTAAAGTTGATCTTTATGGAGAACACGTTGGAGAAATGTTGAATGTTTAAATAAATTACTCTAATACTTTATTTTCTTTTATCATAATCTTATTCATAATAACATTTTATGTCACTTCCAGTTGTAGGTAATTATCGAAAACAAAAAAAATGCTGACACATCTGTTCGAAATTCACGGCCGATTTTGTGCTGGGCATCCCCTAGAAGTAATTGTGACGACACTTACACTCACAGCATGCATTCTGAACATGGAGACCGGAAGCGGACATCCTCGAGATAGTAGAACCCTTCCTTTGGCATTACATTGTCGGCCCGGTAGATGTAATTCGGATGTAAGTAGATTTTGAGTAAATTTCAATTGAATTTTCAAATTTGAATCGAGAAATATCTTAATGATGCAAATGATCGTTGTAAGCCTCAAAATTGCTTACACAATATATGTAATATATGATTACTTATTAGGACCTAAATGCAGCTGATATTATAGTCATGACTATAATACGATGTCTAGCTATATTATTCACCTATCATCAGTTTCGCAATTTACAAAAATTGGGTTCAAAATATATTTTAGGTAAGCAAATATATAAGTTTAATTGATATTGTGGAAAACTGAAGATGCGAAACACGTGTTTAAAGAACAATGTATGATAATTATGTATTGGCCGATAATTCGTATAACCGGATCTTTCCACGGTACGCGTGAAAGCTTTCAGTGTCAGAGAAAGTTTCGTGGAAAGCAATATCGTTTCATTCCGTACGACGACGATGACAATTTTTACGCGATGACAATTAATTATTGAATTCGCATAACATTTAACCGGAAAAAAATGCGCGAATTAATTTTATGTAATAAAATAATAAATAGAATTTATTAGCAGATATTAATGATAATAGTAAGAATACTTGAATGTAATGTTTTGACAGGTATTGCTGGCCTATTTACGGTATTTTCTAGTGTTGCGTTCACGTCCAGCGTAGTGAATTTCGGACGCAGTGATATTTCTGATTTAAAGTAAGTCTTATTCGGAATGGATTGCAAAGTCTGAAAATTCCTTTAATTCCTATTGTATAAAGTTATTATTTTTCAGGGATGCATTATTCTTCTTCTTGCTTATTATTGATCTTTCAAAAGCCGCTATATTAGCACAATTGGCTCTAAGTTCCAGAAACAAAGAAGAAGTACGAGCAAATATTACTCGCGGCATGTCGCTCTTAGGACCAACTATTACGTTAGATACTTTAGTAGAAACTCTACTTATTAGCATAGGATCTTTATCCGGTGTCAAAAGATTGGAAATCCTGTGCGGCTTCGCTTGTTTAGGTGTTATTGTAAATTATATCGTCTTTATGACATTTTATCCTGCATGTTTATCACTTATTCTCGAGGTAATTTTTTTTTTAGATTTCTGTGCTAATTATTAAAATAGTCGTATAAATTGTACATTGTACATTCTACCTTGTACTATTATTATATTTCAGCTTTCTCGTGAAACTAATGCTATGAGACCGTTAAGTGCCGATAAGATTTTTATAATGCATCCATTAAACGAAGAGGATCAAAAGCCGAATCCGGTAGTAGAACGCGTTAAATTGATTATGATTGCTGGTCTATTTGTGGTACACGCTAACAGGTATTGCATTTTTGTCTTATTTTCTGTTTTCCATAATATATACGAGTCGTGTTTCCGTTTGAAATGAACTTTATGTTTTATACATCAGATAGCAATAGAAAGAAAACTGACAAAAAGTTATCATAAATCTGCCCCATACGATATGTATTTTTTTTACTCGAGCATATTTCTTGTTTGACAGTTTCCTTATTCTTAACTTCCACAGGTCAGGTTCAACTTATTACACAGTAGCATAAATATACATTTGATTCATATTCAATGAATTGCAGAGGAGGAGATAGTATCTCTACGAGGTTTGAGTTTCTTTATCTCCTCGTATGTTAAGTTAGGAAACAGTGTATAACACTTCTGTGTCGAGTTAAAGATGATGATAATTATTAATATCTTTATACTCAATTCAAGTTTTATCAAAATAGCACATAAAAATAGCCGCAGGTTAATCTATGCGCATTATTGTACGTGGGAGGATACAATAAAATTAGATAATTCAAAAGCTTAGGAAATTACATCAATGTAATCGTTGACATAAAATATTTATTTATTTTAGTCGCTGGCCTTTCAAAAGTGACGGAAGCGAACCTACTGTAGAAAGAGAAGTATCTTCCGCGAATTCACATGTCGTAGTGAATTCTTATAACAAGACAGAGAATTCATCAGAAGTGAAGAATTATTTAATGAATTGGTTGTCAGTCAGTGCTGATAATATCGTGATATTGATACTTCTTCTTGCACTCGCAGTTAAATTTATTTTCTTCGAAGACAAAGGAGACATCGCTAAACAATTACGATCCAAAGTAGAAGACGATACAGAAGAGAAGGTTGAAAATGAATGTGTGAAAGAAAATGAAAGTGAAGATGTGAATATGCTTAGCATCAAGCTGCCATTCAAGCAAAACTTTAATAGAATGCAAAGTACCTCTTTTTCTTCCAACTGGAACGATGACACGGAAGACCAAATAGACGATATAAATAAGCGGGACGATAAAAATCTGCCTCCAGAATCGAAAGTTCCTAGGTCCTTAAAAGAATGTCTCGAAATATACAAATCTGATGTAAGTAAAGGTATTATAAGCATATGTATCCCAATTTATTTTTCAAAATATCGTTAATCTATGTTTAATTTTTAAATATATTGTTAAATTCATAGCTTGGAGCAAGTGGGCTAACGGACGAGGAAATAATTCAATTAGTGAAGAATAAGCATATACCCGCGTATCAATTAGAGAAAGCAGTTGGTGACATGGAGCGGGGTGTCGGAATCAGACGTCTTATAATTGGAGAGACGGGAAAATTTCTCGATACTCTCTTCGATTTACCCTACAAAAATTATGATTACAGTAAAGTATTAGGATCCTGTTGTGAGAACGTTATAGGATATGTACCTGTACCGCTTGGAATTGCTGGCCCATTATTAGTCGATGGTGAATTATATCATATACCAATGGCTACAACAGAGGGATGTTTAGTAGCATCTACAAACCGTGGTAGTAGAGCATTGTTAAAATGCGGTGTAACAAGCCGCGTAGTTGCTGATGGAATGACTAGAGGACCAGTTGTGAGGTTTCCAAATATCGTTAGAGCGACTGAAGCTATGGCATGGATGCAAGATCCTGAAAATTTCAAAGAAATGAAGGAGAATTTTGATTTAACTAGCAGATTTGCAAGATTGACGAAGATTCACATACGCATTGCTGGCAGGCATTTGTTTATTCGTTTTGTGGCTACTACTGGTGACGCTATGGGTATGAATATGTTGTCTAAAGGTACTGAAAAGTCATTGAACACGGTAAAGGAACACTTCTCTGACATGGAAATATTATCGTTAAGCGGTAATTTTTGCACGGATAAAAAACCAGCAGCAGTAAATTGGATTCAAGGTAGAGGTAAAAGTGTTGTTTGTGAAGCAGTGGTCCCTGCAGATATTGTTACTAATGTGCTGAAAACATCAGTTCACGCATTAGTTGATGTGAATATAAGTAAAAATATGATTGGGTCTGCCATAGCTGGCAGCGTAGGTGGTTTTAATGCGCACGCTGCAAATATTGTAACCGCAATTTTTATCGCTACGGGTCAAGATCCTGCACAAAATGTTGGAAGTAGCAATTGTATGACTTTAATGGAACCATGGGGAGCAGATGGTACAGATCTGTATGTATCTTGTACAATGCCCAGCATAGAAATTGGTACTATTGGAGGTGGAACTGGTCTTCCTGCACAAGGTGCATGTTTAGCTATGTTAGGTGTTCAAGGTGCACATACTGATCAACCTGGTGAAAATGCTAGCAGATTAGCTAGAATAATATGTGCCACAGTACTTGCCGGCGAATTATCATTAATGGCTGCTCTTACAGCTGGTCATTTAGTCAAAAGTCATCTTAGGCACAACAGGTATGTCTACAAATAAAATAAGGGAAAGTCCTAAAATAATAATATAAAATGAATAAATAAAATAATAAAATTTTATTTCAGATCATCTACCGCAGTAACAAATGCGATAAGCGTTCCCCAAGATACTACAGGAGTAAAACTGTCTGTGCCAAATATGTTACTGCCTGTACAAAATGTATGTAAGGAGTTTATAGAGAAATCTTAACATTAATGCTATATAAATGAGTTCATCTTGATCTGTCACTAGAATACCTTGTATTGTACGGCTGGTTATATGTAATATGTAATATTTTTTTGTGTACATGGAAGAGCATAAACCAAAAAACTAAATGACTAATAATTTGAACAAAAGTACATAATAGAAATTTTGAATCAAATTCAACAATGGATTAAATATGCTAAAAGTTTGACTTTGTTGGAAGTAGGGTAGTATTTTAAATGTTATGGAATGTGTATACTTAATTTACAATGAAATATAAAGTTAACTATGGTTGTACGAAGCTAATATGGTGCAAAGATTATTTTTTTGTATAAATAGTTATATTTTTACATAGTGGAATATTAATATTTAGCTGTAGTGACTTAGCTAGATTATCATAATGTAACAATAACAAAAATATAATTGAAAACATGTAGAATATTGAGAGTACAATCAAATTGTTTTCCGTAATTAAGAAATATACATATACATATACATATACATATACATATACATATATATATATATATATATATATATATATATATATATATATATATATATCATTACAGTACTATAACACAAATAAAAATTATTAATTATATTTCTTATTTTTAACTAGTTAAATGAAACACTAGGAATACATTATGATGTATAAAATTTTATTAGTACAAAAAATAAATTTCAATTGACAATTAAACAAAAGGGTGAAAATACATAAATATATAAGGGAAGTGTTTTTTTTATCCTTTTTTATTGTGCATGCATTTCGCAAGTAGTAAATAAATTTCTTAATATAAGAAACTCATATCTAAAAACACAATCCAATAATTGCTATAAAATTCATTATTATAAAATTTACATTTTTTCATATGTTTCTTCATATCCACAAGTAATGCAAGTGTGTGTATATGTATCATCATGTTCATTATATGTATCTTCTCCAAACTCGTGCATATGAGAAGCTTTTGATGTCTTATCATATAATGAGCTCCTGACCTGCATTCTTAATTGTTTAATCTGTACAACACAAAAATAGTAAGTTGGTAAGATAAAGATATCTATATTGATATTATTTTGTATTAAAGTATAAGTACTATATTAGATTTAAAATACGGTTATTATTACCTTTTTGTTAAATCTTTTTATTTTAGCTCCTTCCCTCTTAACATCGCGTAACTCCTTTTCCTTTAATAATTTTTCTTCAGAACCCCATACTTGTAAAGCTCTCTGTTCTATTTGTAGTTGCAAATACAATTTCATTTCACCCCAATTTGCATTGTGGGGATTTTTTTTAGTAATACATTTTAATGGAGGTTCTCTTTTATCCAAATCACAATCTTTTAATAAATACTCTTGTTTTGCTTCTGTTTTTGTAATCAAAGAGTGCTTGCCCTTAGGATCTCTAATACAAAAAACTAAGTATAATAATCTAAAGTTTTATATTAAAATAATTGCTAGTTCAAATAATGCTTGTATACCTGCAGTTATCACATACAGATAAATTAAATGTTTGTAATAGATATGAGTCTTTAAATTCATTCTTACATTCATCGCAATGAGGAAAATCTATAAGAATAGGTGCAGGTTTTGATATTATTTGTAACTGAAAAGAAAGAAAATATTAATTATGAAATCCAGTTAATATCTAGTGTAATAACTATTAAAATAACTAAAAATGTTATACCATTTGTTGTTCTAATTCATCACTTTCTTCTATAAGAAAACCTCCGCCACTATCTATAACACGTTGTCCTTGAACTTTATAGGCCGTACTCTTTCCTGAATCTTCGTTTTCACTTTAAAAAAATACAAATGTTTTGTTATACAATTTTTTATTTTTCTAATTATTAATACTAGCAACATACCTCCTTATATAAGGATGAGAAACTATTTTAGATTTTCTTAAAAGTAATGCTTTTTGACGATTTCGTTCTGCACGTTCTTTAAAGTGCTGAGAATTTTCTATTAATTCTTCATCCTTTGATGGATCATTTACATCTAACACACTAGACATTTTTG